>ONZH01010661.1:0-46182 GCA_900303285.1 Rhinella marina
CTGTTTCTGTGAGTAAAAACCTCTCTTCTTATTGTAGCTGGGTCATGTGACCAACTCCCTGACCTCCAACTGACCCAGGACAGAAAGCCAGTAACTGCGCTATTCATTCCTATGGGAGCCTCACTTTCAGTCTCATAGGAATACCTAGAGAATTAGACTTCCTGTCCACACATAAGTCTCTGTGTGAGTTAGTGGGTCTAATTGCTGGTCACATGACACAGATAAGAAACTTCAGGATGATAGAAGTAAAAAATTCAGACACTGGTAAGAAAATTACATTCACTACAGATTACATCATGTACATTTCTAGCAGGACATGGAATAAAATTTTTGTCGGGAGTCCTTCTTTAAGTGACCATAGAGACATCTGTTAAGAAGCTATATATTTAAAGTCCATAATTACATCTCGTAGGATGGTTACAGATGGGTTCCATTTGATATAGCCCAAGTAGATCAGTGATGGCGAACCTTTTACAGACCGAGTGCCTAAACTGCAACCCAATACCCACTTATTTATTGCAAAGTGCCAACACAGCAATTTTACCTGAATACCAATATAGCATATCTTCCATGTACTTAATCATTTAGCTATAATAGCCTGCCTACATTCAATGTGCTGTTCATAGTGCGCTCTGCCCTGATGAATGGCAGGAAAAGTCTAAGGCAGGGATCTCAAACTCGTGGCCCTCCAGCCAGGGCTGGGACTAGGGGTAGGCGGGGGAGGCGACTGCCTAGGGCGCCATCTGGAGGGGGGCGCAGCCACAGGGGGGTCCAACAGGTCTGGACCACCCCGCCCCCTCCCCCCCCCCCGAACCATTAACTTTTTTTTTTTTTTTTTTTTAAATTCCTCAGGGCCACACCGCCAATCGCCACAGGTGGTGCGGCCCTGGATCTAAGTGCAGTCGTCGTGTGGGGGCAGTAGGAGATGAGCGCTTCCATTGTGGAAGCGCTCATGTCTATATTCATCTGTATCGCCATCCTCAGGAGAGGCGTCTCCCTTCCCTGTTCTTCTGATAGGCTGCAGGCACTAATGGCTGCGGCCTATCAGAGGCCAACTCAGGCAGCTCGATGACGTCATTATCATCGCGTCGCCTGAGCCGGGCAGTACACAGCGCAGGACATAGGCCGGAAGAGGCCTGCACCTCATCGCTGCTGATGGAGGTAAGTATTAGTGTTTTTTTTTTTTTTTTAATAGATGCCATATTATAGGGGGCACCTGCTGGCAATTTCTCACTGGCCCATTTACTGGGGCATTTCTTACTGGCACATTAAGGGGGGCACACCATGGGGGAGAGGAGCACTGTGGGGGTATCTGGGGCCTTTTTTTTGGGCACATTATGAGGGGCCAATATAGGGGAGAGCTGTACTATGGGCATCTGGTGGCACTATAGGGGCACTATGAGGGAGGGGAGCACTATGAGGGCTCTAAAGAGGCCTTTTTTGTTGGCACATTATGGGAGGCATTATGGGGCATCTGGTGGCACTATAGGGGCATTATTTTGGGGCACTATGGGGGAGTGGAGCACTATGGGGGGCATCTGGTAACTCTAAAGGGGCATTTTTTACTGGCACATTATAGGGGGCACTATGGCATCTGGCACTAAGGGGGCAATTTTACTAGCACATTATGGGGGAGAGGAGCACTATAGGGGCATCTGGTGGGGGCAGCAAGAAGGGGGCATTTTTTACTGGCACATTATAGGGGGTACTATGGCATCTGGCACTAAGGGGGCAATTTTTACTGGCACGTTATGGGGGAGAGGAGCACTATAGGGGCATCTGGTGGGGGCAGTACGAAGGGGCATTTTTTACTGGCATATTATGGGGGACACTATGGGGGCATTTACTGGGGCACTATATAGGGGTATTTTATACTGGCATACATTATGGGGACATTAGCTCAACTGCAGGCACTAAGCGGGGGTATTTCTTGTTCTGTCATATTACAAGGTGAATTATTACTACTTGGGGGTATTATGGTGAGCTTTACTACTACTGGGGGCTATGGGGAACACGATGTCTAGTATGGGCACTATGGGGGCATTACTATTAAGTGTGCTCTGGCAGATAATTATTTCTATTGGTGGGATTTTGGGGAGCACTGTTACTTTGGGGGGCACCCTGGCACAGTATCAATTTAGCACAATTATTTTTGGGGGACATTATCTTTATACTATTAGTGTCCGGACGCAGTTATTTTTTAGGGGACTCTGTGCCAATAATTGTTGTAGGGGGCACTATCTGTGTGGTAGTTGTATTTTTCAGGGGACAGTTTCTGCAGTATAGTATTAGGGGGCACAGTATTGGGGGTGGCAGGATGACATGTTCAGAAGATGTGAAGATGGAAATGTGGGAAACTAATGTCTGTTTGCATCTCTGCAGATATGACAGATGGCTGAAAAATCTTCATGGCGGTCTGGTCCGAATGGAGAAGATGAGGAAAGAGAACGTCTACAACAAAGGTGACATCACTGGATGTAAGAGGTATGGGGCGCTATGTAGGAGAGGAGATGCTCCGGCTCCTCCCTCTGCCATTTGCAGAAGGAGGATTCAGAGCTGGGTGAGGACAGCCAAGGGGGGCAGCAGGTCACGGGTGGGTGGCAGATGGTGGTGGGGAACCACAGGCCTTGAGCAGGATCTGAGGAGAGGGAAGGAGCTTCCTTGCTGTAGCCTGCTGTTGTCTATTGTATAATGTGAGGCAGGCAGTGCAGCCAGGACACGTCCTCCCCTCTCTGTATGATGTGTACAGGTGGGACTCAACAATATCATTTCAGCTGTATAGTGTTTGCTGGGACTGGCCTATTATATTTAGGAGGCGCTTATAATAATGGGTGGGGCCAATTTGGGGGGCGCCATTTGACTACTTTGCCTAGGGCACCGAACTGCCTAGTCCCGGCACTGCCTCCAGCTGTTGCAAAACTACAACTGCCAGCATGCCCCAATAGCTGTAGGCTCTCCTGGCATGATGGAAGTTGTAGTTTTACAACAGCTGTAGGGCCACGAGTTTGAGATCTCTGGTCTAAGGCATATTGGTACACCATAGACTGTTTCCAGGGTGCAGGTGCCCACAGAGAGGGCTCTGAGTGCCCCCTTTGGCACCTATGTCATAGGTGTGCCACAACTGAAGTAGCGGATCCTACAATAGGTCAGGACCAGTTCTTATCTGCATTTTATATTGCATTTTAATTGCTTTTAACTCCCATTTTGCTTTATCTGTGTTGTACGTATACTGCTATTAATTTACTAAGCAGTTTGTATTTTTGAAATATGGAGATGCTGCTTTGCTTTGCTTGTATCCCTTTTCTGATATTTAGTATATGGATTTATGCATGTGAGCGTGCTTGAACACCTTTTTTTACTGTAGTGATGCCTGTATACATTGTAATTGTATACATTGCTGTCCTTCTACAGATAAAGTAGCCACTAACCCTACAATACCTTGGTTAATAGACCTGTAGATACAGAAGAAAGAAAACTTTAGGCGAATTTACCCAGTACCTTAGGCCTACCCTTTAATTATAGTATAAGCTTGATGCACTCAGCAAGTCTCGTCCAAGTTCTGTATGCATGGAAAACCACAAAGCATCTTTCTTGCACATACAAAAACTGTACTTCATATAATTCCTATACAAATTGCTTTCAAAATATGTTAGGGTTAAAACCAGATCAGCCAAACATGGTGGATGGATCAAACATGGCTGCTGAATTATTACCATAAGGGACAGGAGCCTGAAAACTAGCTGCCATATAATATATAGTGACCAAACAGAGGTCACGGCAACTGAAAGTTTAAAAGTCAGCAACTGCCATTACTACCGGTCGTGGACATTAGTGTCGGCAGTGAGGAAAGGGTTAACTTCCAAGCCTTCACACTGTGAGGTTAGGTATAATTGATTTATAGTGGTTCATGACAAATTAATTGGTAACTAATTGAATTTCTTGTTGTTCGGTGAGGCAGCCAAATCGAATTTTTCAAAACTTCGCCCATCTATATTAATAAATGCGTCGATTACACGGCCAGGACAGACTCCTGTCCACTGAAAGTAAGCAATGACTTTGCCTTTTGAATGACAAGAAGCAGAGATCTTGAAACCATTGATGAAGAACGTGTATTGGAAAATTGTATAACATTTCATTAACATTTATTTGCTGTCACTGTAATACCCCTTTATATATATATGAGGCTCTGTTACTTTTACAACAGGTTAGTTTTTTATCAGCATTTGTCATGCACATGACTGTAATGTGCCATACGCATCTCTGTGGCTTCTCCATAAATTATAGAACATGTCCTATTCTTGTCCATTTTGCAGACAAGAACTGGCATTTCTAAATGCACGTGGCTGGTATCTGTATTTTGTGGATCCGCGTTTTTTAGACCACCAAATATGTAGGGTCGTGTGCATGTAGCCTTGTTTTTGAAGCAAGATGGAATCATATGGTTACAAATATACTGTACTATGTCACTGATTTCTTTCCAGCCCTCCTGTAATTCGGCATTTAGCACATAGCTGGATAATATATGACATCTCTACACTGAATAACATAACCTCATAGCCAGAGCCCTCACTGCAGTTCCAGACTCATCAGGCACAAGACGGTCCTTTCCACCCATTGTCTGTGAGAGTTCAAGAAAAATTGTACAAATACAAAAAAAAAAAAATTAAGCAATATCTCTTATGTGAAGATCCACAAAAACTGGTGTAAGATACACTTTAATGGCACAATTGATCCAACAAAAATACCTTAAAATAGTAAACTATGCTATTCTGTCTGCCAAAAGCAACCAAAATCAAACTGAAGATTAACTAAAGCCAAAAAGTCCTGTTAAAATCAATGGGAAAGTTTATTTCAATGCTGCAGTACACTTCTCTGAATACATAATGTAGATAAAAGCATTAGTGTGGAAAAGTCTAATAGATAATGATTGATTTTTTTAGTACATTAATACATTAGTACATTAACTACTTCATGACATTTAACATACATGCACATTATAATGCTGGAAGGGGTGTACAGAGCAGGCCCAGGAGTCATTTAAACTTTTAGATGTCACGGTCAATAAATAGCAGCCTCTTAGCTGGCCCCCCACAACAACTCCCACCAGGCCTGCCATGTCACTGCTCCTATTACACCCCACAGTATATCGCAGTGTATAGTACAAGTGATCAAATGAGTTCCCTAAGGGGACGAAAAATAAATAGAATCAGTTTAATAAAATGTTTAAAAATATAAAACAACAAATACAGTATATTAACCCTTTCAAGACCTCACTGCCTTCCCAGAACATTAACTTTTTTATTTTTCAGTTCAAATAGCTGCATTGGGAGGTTTTCTTGCAGGTCAAGTTGCAATTTCTATTGGCACCATTGAATATTTCATGTCATGTAGTGGGAAGTTGGAAAAAAATTCCAAAGGAGTGGAACTGGAAAAAAACATAATTCTGCCACAGTTATATATGGGTTTCATTTTTATAGCATTCCCTATGCAGTACAACTGATCTGTTCCCTTTATTCTAAGGGTCAGTACTATTACAGTAATACCAGATTTATATAGTTTTTCTTGTGTATTAATGCTGAAAAAAATAAAAACTTTGGAAAAAGTTTTTTTCTTTGCATCTCCATATTCTGACTCGCATATCTTTTTTATAGTTATGTCTATGGAGCTGAGTGGAGCTGAGTGAGGGCTCATTTTCTGTGCAGTAATCTATAGTTTTTAATAATACCATATTGGGTTGTTTATGGCTTTTTGAACACTTTTTATTTCACATTTTTTGGGAGGAGAAGTGATGAAAAGAACAACAAATTGGACATTTACATTTTTTTCCTGAGGTGAGGCGATTGCCTCAGGCAGCACCAGATAGGGGCAAGAGGGGGCAGCAGAAGGACCATTTGCAATGAGTGCTTTCATTGTGGAAATTCTCATCTCTACATATTCAACTGCATTGCTGTATTCAGGACAGCAATACAGTTGAATGCTGTGACCGCAGTGATGTCTCCCTGACCCACCGTTTCCTCTAAAAGGCTTTAGTCCTAGTTCCTGTAGCCTATCAAAGGCTATTATTGCGCTGCCTGAGCCGGGCTGCATAGAGCTCAGGGCACAGACTAGAAGCAGACAGCAGAATGGAGGCAAGTATTTGAGTTTATTATTTTTGTTTGGCAGCATGGTGTTGAGCCATAATGGAGTGGGGGTTATTATTTTGTATCAGGAGAGAGCACTATGGGGACATTGTGGCTGTAAAAAGGAACATTTTTCTACTGGCACAAATTATAAGGTAGGGCATTCATTCTACTGGAGGCACTAAAAGGGGGTCTTTTTTTTTACTGACGTTATAAGGGAGCATTTTTTGTACTGGCACAAAACAGCCATTTTGCGCACATTGCAAGGGATCATTTTTATATTAGCACACATTCTAATGTGGCTCCCTTGTTGTTGTTTTTTTTGGACTGGCGCACGTCATAAGGGAGCATTTTTTGCATTGGCACACATACGAGGGTATTTTTGTACTACCACACATTATAAGGGAGCATTTTTGTACTGGCACACATTATTACTACTGGGTGCACTATGGGGGCATTATTACTTCTGGGGGTAAAATGAGGTGCATTATTACTATTGGGTGCATTGTTACCACACTGCACTCTGGCAGAGAAGGAGGCACCCTGACACAGTATCAGTTTAGCACAATTACTTTTGGTGGACACTATGTTTACGGAACTACAGTATACGTTTCAGGGATACTATTTTATAGAGCACTGTGTGCCACTAATTATTGAAAGGGAACTATCTGTGTGGTAATAGTATTTTCAGAGGGATTATCTTTTTCTGCAGTATAGTGTCAGGCAGGCAGGGAAACAGACGCAGTCTCGGCAGAAGCATGCCACCATGCAAAGTTGTGTCTCTCATTCCCCAGGGGGTCTCTGGTGCTCCGGTGGGACATCCATAACCACTCACTGGCCACGAGGGGTGGGGTGTTGCCTCCGGAGGGTCGAGCTAGTAAAGGTTTGCACTTTACTCTCATGCGTCACTCTGTGGATCCATTCCGGATGTTAGTGCTGCTGGGAGACGGGATGTCATCATTCCCAGCGCTGACGCTGAGAAGATAAATAAAGAGAATATATACATACAAGGACACATCAGTGGATGTAAGAGGTATGTGGGGCTGCACAATGTCATAAAATCTATGTCATAAAATCTATACTCTACAAACAATGGCAGAATTGTGTCCTTTCCCTATTTTTACCCCACCATTTTTTAAATCTGTTTCTCAATACATTATATGAAACATAAGTGCCATTAAAAAATACAACTTAGGCCATGTTCATATCATCTCTATTTTTTCTATTGTTCTGCTCTATTAGAGGAGCAGAACAATGAACATAATGGAAGTGTATATAACTGACCCAAACAGAGCTGAACAGACTCCATTGGCTATGTTCGGAATCCTTTATTTTTTTCAATGGACAAAAAAATCCTGCATGCAGTACTTTTTGGTCCTGTCATTTTAATGGAATCTCGGACAGAATCCCCGAACAGAGCCTCCAAGGCAGATGTGAATTTGCCTTCAGCCTGTAAAGAACATGCCCCATACAGCTATGTGAAAGGAAAAATTAAAAAAAAAAGTTAAGTCTCTTGGAAGAAAAATGTAAAAAAAATGTAAAAAATGCCTGCAGCGCCAATGTATTAATATAAATATAGAGCAAAACACAACTGATGCTTATCATTTTTGGCTAAGTTTGTGTTCCATATTACAGACAGAGGAACTGTGAATGCAGCTTCGGTCCACGGAACAGAGTAACCACAGGATCAGTATAAGACGAGCAACATGATGACTATACAAAGGTCATCAGCTTTTTATAGAGATTATTGATGTATAAATTGTGTTCAAAGTGAATCATATGCTTTAAATTTGCCAGGCCTATCTCCCTGTAGAGGTTGCAGTGATTTACATTATGTGCCTAAGCTTGCAATTGACATAAGACACTTTGTTGCTTTGTGAAACCAACTAGCAAAATAAACCAAATGTGATCACATAGTACGTGACGACAGTTTACATTTCAAAGATATTTAAGGAAGATTTGATATTTATCAGCCGTGTTATCACTGGAAAGTCTGTCTGGCGTTATCTAGATTCTTTGCATTCTGAATAGGTGGAATGAACTTTCCTGTTTGGACATGAGAGCGCTGTATTTACTTTACAGTCACACCAGGATGTGTTTAGAGAAAGATTCAGGTTTCCTCCTTTTGTATGCTTTGGATTTCCAACCTCAGATATCAAAAGGGCAAAAGTTTCTCTCTATTTTAGAAATTTCACATTTTTGTTTGCTTTACTGTTTGTGAACTGGTCAAATATACTGTACATGCATATTTGGAAGGCGGCATTAGGATCATATGCTAATCTACAACATATGTGACATGATTCTTTTTAAAAGGAACATTTATTGAGATTTATGGTATATTTCATCATACACAAGGGAATTAGGCCACTTTCACGCAGTCAGTGTTTGATCTGTGATTTTCACATGATTGTGATTGTTTTGGATTGAGTCAAAACCAGGTGCATGTCCAAAACACAGAACAGGTGAAACTCCTTCCATTCTACATTATCTGTGTGTGGCCTACATTCCAGGTTTTGGCTCAAATCACTGATGGAAATCACTGACCAAACACTTACTGTTTGAATGCAGCATAAAGGTGCACTTACATGTTCTGACCGAGCAGGCAATTATTGGGAAGAGACTATTCCTTCCATATAACTGCCTGCAATCACCTCTACTGTATGGGCAAATTCAAAAAGCCCTATTCTAATCATCCCTGACATCTGCTGTTGGCGGGAGAGTCAGGAGGCCCCCATACACATTAAATGGTTGACCGATCTCACTAAAATGGCATGTTTGGCTATTAAAGGGTATTCTTGTCTACATATCAATAGGGTTGGACTTCTGCTAATAGCCCAGTAAGTGCACTCTGCTCTTTTTGAGAAGTCTCAAAGAAGTGAACATTAAGAAATATATGCAAGGCCACCTCTCTATTCACAGCAGTGTGATGCGGAGGCCCCATTCTTCACATAGGAGCAGGTCCCAGAGGTGGAACTTGCATTTGTTGGACATTTTTGGCATATCCTGTAGATATGACATAAATATCCAGATGGGACAACCCTTTTAATATGTATAGCTAGTTTAACTAAAAAGCGGCAGCCTCTCCCCCACCTGGCACTTACTATCCCTAGACAATGAAAGCACAAGGGTTAACTGTAGAGGATAGGCAGGGGAATGGTTCAGGGCAGCAGGGAAAGGGTTAAGGGAATGTTGCAGAGATTAATAGTTTCAGGGAAACGGTTAACCTATAAAGGGTTAACCTTTTTGCAGGGAATGTGCAGGGCTGAGACAGGGAAAGAGTTAATTCTGTGAGGAAATAAGGCAGGTATCAGGGAAAGGAGGGAGGGGTTATCATAAGTCAAGGAAAGGATTACTTAGCCAGTTCCAGGGGTTAATGCTCATCTCAGGGGATGATTCTCGTTCCTTGCTCATCCTCAAGGGAATGCTCGTTGCCCAGGGGATGATCCTCTCTTCTTTTGGGGACGTTCAGTTCAACTGATGAACACTCCACCATTGGGTTATTTAAACCAAGCGGGGTGTGCTCTGGAGTGATCCTGCATGCAGACATGCAAGTTTGCTCTATGGATCCTCTCTCATGCACCTCCAGCAGCTGTGGGATGTACTGCAGTCACCATGGCTCCAGATACCTGTGACAACCTACCAGGACCTTACTGAGTCACTCCCAGCCCATCTACACGATGTGGCCTCATCTGACAAAGGTATCTGCCAATACCCCTTTGTAAGGTCAAGGGTTGTGATATATCTTGCTTTCCCAAGCCTTTCAATCAATTTGTCTACCCTGGGCATGGGGTATGCGTTGAATTTTGACACATCCTTTAGCTTTCGAAAATCATTACAGAACCTCCAGGTCCCATTGGGCTTTGGGATTAGTACAATAGGGCTTGACCACTCACTGGTAGATTCCTCAATGACCCCTAATTCGAGCATGCACTTGACCTCAGAGGATACCGCTTTTCTAAGTGCTTCTGGTATCCTGTATGGCTTTAGATTTACCTTACTGTGGGGCTCAGTTCTCACGTGATATTTTATCAGGTGGGTAAGGCCGGGTAGGTCAGAAAACCTCCTTTTATTTTTCTGCAGAAACTCCTTTACTTTTTGCTTCTGGTGCACTGACAGTGCCTCACTAATTTTTACTGGGGAAATTGGTTTCGACACCTCCTTAATCATGGTCTGTGCAGCCACCAAGGATTCACGATCTTTCCACGGCTTGATCAGATTTACGTGGTAAATCTGGAAGGGTTTTCTCCTACCTGGTTGGTGCACCTTATAATTCACCTCGCCCACTTTTTCTATGATCTCATAGGGACCCCACCACTTTGCCAGAAATTTACTTTCTACAGTGGGCACTAAAACCAGGACCCTGTCCCCAGGATTAAAGTCCCTAAAGTCCCTGGCAGATCGGTTATAAATTCTGCTTTGAGCCTCCTGAGCTCTTTGCAGATACTCTTTCACTATGGGCATCACGGTCGCTATCCGGTCTTGCATTTGAGCCACATGCTCGATGACGCTTTTATATGGGCTAGCCTCTGTCTCACAGGTCTCCTTGACCACATCTAGCAAACTTCTTCGGTGACGGCCATATACCAACTGAAATGGTAAAAATGCTGTAGAAGCCTGGGGTACCTCTCTGGTAGAGAACATCAGACAGGGTAGCAAGCAGTCCCAGTCATAGCCATCTTTTTCTACCACTTTTCTTAACATCTGCTTCAGGGTTTTGTTGAATCTCACAACTAACCCTTCCGTTTGGGGGTGGCACACAAATGTACGTATGTGGGTGATTTTAAACAATTTGCATAACTCTTTCATGAGCTTCGACATAACCCTGGTATAACCCTCGTACCCTGGTCTGTCAGTATTTCCTTAGGGATCCCCGTGTGGGAGAACATGTAAAATTATTCCCGGGCAATATTTTTGGATGCCATGTTCCGTAGGGACACCGCTTCCGGGTACCGAGTGGCATAGTCTAACACAACCAAGATATACTGGTGTCCCCTAGCAGACTTAACAATGGGACCCACCAAATCCATTGCAATTATTTCGAATGGTACCTCAATGATGAGAAGAGACAGCAAGGGGCTGCGGAAGTGTGATGCTGGGGCACTTATCTGATAGGTGGGGCACGACTCGTATGATTTTACCTCCTCGTACACTCCAGGCCAGTAAAACCTTTGCAGTACCCTCTCCTGTGTTTTGTTAGTCCCCAAATGACCCCCAAGTACATGGTTATGTGCTAGGTCTAACACCATATGTCGGTAGTGTTTTGGTACCAGAAGCTGCTCCACCGTTTCGTTGTTGCATTTGGTAACCCGGTACACAAGGTTCTCGGCAAAATGCAGAAATTTCTGGTCAGCTTCTGGTTCCTGTGGTACACCATCTAACACGGTAACATTTCCTCGAGCATTCACGAGAGTCGGGTCTCTCAACTGCTCGGTACCCCGAGTCACTTCTAAGTCCAAAACATTTTGCCTGCAACGGAAAAGTGTCATCATCAGGCATTTCACATAACTCCACAGTTCCACTAGGCATTTCATTTGAATCATGGATTTCAATGGGCAGTTCACTGAGGTGACCATTTAAAGGGGAAGGTACAGATTCTGCAGGAGTTTCTTCACTGCCTGCAGAAGAGTTTTTCTTCTCCCATAATTTCCAAAACAATGGGAAGTCCCGGCCCAATATAACATCATGCATGAGCCTTTTTACCACCCCGACTTCATATGTCACAGTTCGAGCCAGAGTCACAAACTTAACAAGGCCACAGGGTAAGCTTTAGTATCCCCATGAATGCACAGCACACTTATGTGTTTATCCGGCACATAGTACCCAGCCATGAAGCTACCAGGCTACCAGAGTCCAAAAGAGCCTTGACGGAGCAGTCATTTATCACCACGGTACAAATTTGCGGCTCAGTCTCTAATCCTGGCGAGGCAGCACAAACCGTCACCGCATACAGCGACTGTCTCTGGCTAGCCTCATACTCCATGGGCTCTGAGGTAAGAGGGCAATGGGCAGAAATGTGTCCCCACTCACGGCACCTCCATGGGAAGACCTCTCCTGGATGCGACTGCCCCTGGAACTCATAGCCAGTCTTTTGCCTTTGCCCAACCTCTGGAGCCTTACACCACCTGGCACCCTTCCACACATCCAACAGCCAGAACTCTCTTACCCACAGATGACACAGGCCGGATACTCCGGGGAGGTGTTGGTACGGTAGGGACATCACAGAGGTAGTCCTCAGTCGCCAGGTACCTCTCCACCGGGTTGACGATCTGGTCATCAGTTTTGGGGTCTCCATGTCTGACCCCCCGTTGTAGCTCCGCAGGGAGGGCTCTGAAATAATAATCCACCACGACTTTCTCTACGATCTGTGCCGGTGTAGAGGTCTCAGGTTCCAGCCACTTTCGTACTAGATGGATGAGGTCATACATCTAAGACCGGGCAGGCTTGTTCATGGTGTATCTCCACGTGTGGACCCTCTGGGCATGAACAGCTGGTGTAACGCCCAGACGAGCAAGGACCTTCATTTTTAATTTGGCATAGTCCCGGACATCCTGCTCCCTGAGGTCATAGTAGGCCTTTTGTGGTTCACTGGACAGAAAAGGTGCATGGACCTCTGCCCCCTCTTTTACTGGCAGTCTCTCTCTCTCTGCCACCCTCTCAAACACAGTGACGTAGGCCTCGATGTCGTCATCAGGCGTCAGTTTTTGCAAGGCCTGCTGCACAGCCCTCCTCACATTAAAAGTCTCTGGGGGGCTTACCTCCACTCATTGGGCTGGAGCTATAACAGCCTCTTTAAATGCAGCAATCTGCTCCAACAGCAAACGATTTGTTTCCTGCTGCTGGGCCTGGGCCTCCACGTGAGCCTGCCGTTGTGCATGTCAGGCCTCTTCATGTCTCTTTTTATCCTCAAGGTTGGCCTGCAAAAACAGCTTCATCATGTCCTCCATTGTCTTCAATGGGCTTTGCATAGTAACTGCAGCTTTAACCCAGGACATAAAGCATCAAAAGTGTCACGCCGTTGCCCTTAGCAACTTGCTGTTGCCCGTATCCTCCACCAATTGTAAGAGGTCGCTCTCACCAGTGATGCTTTATTTTATATCAAACACAGGCGCACCCAGTTATATCTCACTGGGTAACCTGGGGTTCCAGCAACCAAAAACATAGATCAAACAAAATAAACTCCTGCCCGTCTGGGCTCTATCTAAAGTACGTCACTAGCTCACCTATTCAGCGCAGGTCACACGTGGGGAATCCAGCTTCACCAGCCAGCTTCCTTGGCTTCAGAGGCATAGCTCACAGACTAACGATCCCAGATGACCTCACCTGTGATCTCCTCAGGCTAGGGGAAAAACATGCCCTGGAATGGGGTGGATTCGGGAGGTCCCACTGCCAAACCTACCTTCCCAATCCAAATAAAATCCAGCCCTTTAATTTTAACAACACTAGCTCCAGCAACTATGCCTTGCTGAAGCCATACAATCTTCCTGGATTTTATTTCACCTCACCCAGTTGAGGAACCTGGGTGGGATATACACCCCTTCCAGTACTTTACCATACACTTTACCACAATGCAGACTGTACATTGTAATTCCTCATCTAGTTGTGCTAAAAATTTAATTTCCCTATCTCACACAAATGTACACTAGAGACAATCTCATGAAAAACCAATTAATACATCAATACTGTATGTTTTTGAAAATCAGAGGTCTCAGTAAACCCACACAAACATATGGAAAATATTCCAACTTGATGATACATGACATCTACATAGTCAAATTAAACAAAAGAAAGCAACTAAAGATAAGTAAATCGATTCTACATGAATCAAATTAATTACAAATGGAGATGAGCGAATCATCAAAAATTGCTTCGGCGAATAATCAACAAATTTATTACAAGATTCGTTCTTAATACGAGTTTATTTGGTTGAATTTGCGTTAAAAAATAATTGTTGTTTTGCGAACATTCCTGCACAAAATACGAACATACAGTCTAAGCATTGTTAAAAGTACGCTACTGAACTGAATGCGTAGGCATTAGCATAAAAAATCCATACGAATCCTTAGCGTACTACTGACTCGCGATTGCGCAATACGCGCGCATGCCACGGCGTACAGTCCTCAGAGGCAGTCCATATGAGATAGAAAAGTACTAGCTATCCGGCTAAGTGCATAATTTACTAAAAACACCATACAATAAGTGCATAAGTGCAGGACACATTGCAGTACCTGAAAAAGAATACACACAATGGACTAAAGTGGTTGAACATTGCTGAAACTGTAAAAACATTAATGCTAAAATACTGCAAAGACATAATTATGCAAACATTTTAGTGCAATCAATTTCACATTTGCAAGCATAATAGGCTCAGATATACGTTTGAGTCTCTCCTCATGACTACTTGGCATAAAACACTGGAACACAGTCCAAAATTCAATTGTAATCCACGTGAGGTAATTTTGTAATCCAAACAGGTAACGTGTAATCCACATGGACAATATAAAATAGCAGCAAATAGAGAAACCTTTTTGCAAAGGGGGCTCCCAAATAACCGGAGAAGGGGGGAAAAAGGAAAATAGGTGCGCTTAGGCGCATCTGGGAATTTTCTGCAGAATGGGGGGGGAGTCCTGACAAGCCATGTCCATCTGGTTCATAGTCAAACAGGGGGCAATACAAACTAGATAAACTAAAAACAAGTGCCAACTAGCTGCCCTCACCCGTCAGGTGCAGTCCATGTTGTGGCTCCCATAGGTCCAGAGGTGTCCTTTAAATCAGCCAGACTGAAGTCCTCCTCACTGGAACTGCTGCTGAAGGACATAAGAGGACGCTCCTGCCTTCTGTAGGCCAAGCTGGCTGCCGTGGATGAGCTCCACTGCCCTCTGCTGCCAGAATTCGGACTTGACTGGGTGGTGGTCACACTGGTGAGCGCTGCAGCCACTTGCGCCTTCACTTTTCCAGATACTCCTGCCGGGACAGCAGGGGTAAGGACTTCTGGCTGCAGCGGTTCAGGCAAGGCTGCACCCAAGGAAGAACCGCCAGCTCCCCTGTCTGCTGCTGACTTCATTTTCCATAGTAGTTGGTACTGGATCACCGTGGACTGGAAAGTACAGGATGATGTAGTCAGCTGACCCACGTGAAAGGACTGTGGAGGTGGTGGCAATTCAGGGATCAGAGGCTCCGCCTGCTGGTTCCTCCGGCCAAACTTCTGATGGTGATGCAGGTACCAGGGGTTTAGACAATAAGGTAACCCCAGTAGCAAAGGGGCCTTTCAGGGATGCCATGGGGGTATATTCTACCTGATCCACCTTGTATAGGCTGTGATGGACTTGGGGCAGGTAAGACCGTTTCACAGACCTGCGGCCCACAAAGTACTCCTTGCCGTCATTGTCGTCCGCAAGGAAGCCACAGCCTCGCTCGACTGAACACCATAG
This sequence comes from Rhinella marina, assembly GCA_900303285.1. Taxonomy (NCBI): domain Eukaryota; kingdom Metazoa; phylum Chordata; class Amphibia; order Anura; family Bufonidae; genus Rhinella; species Rhinella marina. The sequence continues at coordinate 15,548 of ONZH01010661.1, forward strand.
AGCGGTTCCCTTACACCGTTCCAGTGTAGGGTCTCTTGGCCTCGGATGGTCCACCACTTGGATGACCCAGTCCTCCACTGCATTCTTGTAGTCCCATAGGGTCTAGGCGTGGGCTGTCACTGATGCAGGCACAATGGGATTCTGCAGCATGGAGGGTGTTGTTGTTATGCATGCTCCAGCCGCCTCCGCCACACCAGCCATCTCTGATATATTCTGCACGTCACGTAAAAAAAAATAAAAAAATAAAAACTTTGTTTTTGTTTTTTTTTTAAATCTCATTGATACAAATCCATTTCATACAGCTGTGTGGAACCATTCTGTGTGTCACAGTTCAGCTGGCCAGTCACCACAAACCACAATCAATATTTTCTGTCCAGGTGACCCATACTATACGTCACGTAATAAAATATGGTCTTTTGCTCTCACTGATACAGCTACATTACAAAAATCTCTGTGCGACATTTGTCTGGGTTGCACTTAAGCAGGCCAAGTCTGCCTAATCTAATAGTTTCAGTGTAATTGCTGCATACTGCACGGTACGTAATAAAATACGTAATTTTGCTCTAACTTATCCACCTATATATTAACTTGTTCAGATTGAACAAGTTTGTGGGTTTCAGTACAGCAGGCCCATTTTTTTTTTTTTTTTTGGTATATGTAATACACTTATATACAGAAAATGTTGAACCCAAGGGCTAAGGGTCGAGGACGAGGGCATGGGCATTCAATTACTGCAGGGGGCAGAGGCCGTGGTCCTGGGCAGGATGAGACAGTACCTGCTGATGAGGGAGCAGGGGAACGCCGCAGAGCTACACTCCCTAGCTTCATGTCTCAACTTACAGGGACATGTGGTAGAGCACTGTTGAAACCACAACAGTGCGAACAGGTGATGTCGTGGATTGCGGACAATGCTTCAAGTAATTTGTCCACCAGTCAGTCTTCCACGCAGTCCACCCACGTTACCCAAGGGAGCACTCCTCTGGCTCCTCCACCTCAACCTCCTTCCCCCCAGTCTGCCCCCTCCCAGGAAAATTTGGAACGTGATCCGGCATACTCTCAGGAACTGTTTTCTGGACCCTTCCCAGAGTCACAAACCACTTCTCAGGTTGCTGCTGACCTCTTTCCCGATGCCCAAGTTTTCCAACTGTCGCAGTCTGAGGGTGATGACATTGTTGACTTAGTGGAAGAAGTGTGTAAAGAGGTGTCGGACGATGAGGAGACACGGTTGTCAGACAGTGGTGAAGTGGTCAGGGCAGGAAGTCCGAGGGGGGAGCAGACTGAGGAATCGGAGGATGACGAGGTGACTGACCCAAGCTGGGTTGATAAGCCGAGTGAAGACAGTGCCTCTGAGGCGGAGGCGAGTGCTGCACCAGAACAGGTTGGAAGAGGCAGTGGTGTGGCCAGAGGGAGAAGCAGGGCCAGAGCTGGTGCATCAGCAGCAACTGTTTCACGTAGTGAAGCTCCCATGGCGAGGCCTAGATGTTCGCAAGTCTGGAGGTTCTTTAAAGAAATTGAGGATGACCGACGGACTGTGGTGTGCAACCTGTGCCACACCAGGATCAACAGGGGTGCCACCACTACTAGCCTAACCACCACCAGCAGGCGCAGGCATATGAGTGCTAAACACCCCACTCAATGGAACCAAGGCCGTTCACCTCCTGCGGGTCCCACCACTGCTCCTTCCCCTGTGTCACTCGCTGCCTCTGCTAGTCAACCCCCTGCCCAGGACCCCGGCACGAGCGCCTCCCGCCGGAAAACCACAACTTTGTCTCCATGATCCTCCACAGCGTCCACCAATGTGTCCCTGCGCAGCGTTCAGCTATCTTTACAGCAGACGCTGGAGCGCAAGAGGAAATACAGTTCCACCCACCGACATGTCCAAGCCCTCAACGTCCACATCTCCAAATTGCTGAGCCTGGAGATGCTGCCCTATAGGCTGGTAGAGACCGAGGCCATTCACAACCTTTTGGCAGTTGTTGCCCCTCGGTATTTGGTCCCCAGCCGCCACTATTTTTCCCGATGTGCCGTCCCAGCCCTACACCAGCACGTGTCACAGAACATCATCCGTGCCCTGACCAACGCTGTTTCTGAGAAGGTCCACCTAACCACGGACACGTGGACAAGTGCTGCCGGGCAGGGACACTATATATCACTGACGGCACATTGGGTTAACTTGGTGGAGGCTGGGACCGAGTCTGACCCTGGGGCCGCTCATGTACTGCCCACACCAAGGATTGCGGGACCTACCTCGGTCACGGTCTCTCAGATGTACTATGCCTTCTCCTCCAACCCCTCCTCCTCCTCCACCTCCTCCTCCGAATTACCATCCGTGGGCACGGTGCCTTCAGTCGGTAGCTCTAGACGCAGCAGCAGTGCCGTGGCTAAGCGCCAGCAGGCGGTGCTCAAACTGCTGAGCTTAGGTGACAAAAGGCACACCGCCCAAGAAATATTACAGGGCATCACGGCGCAGACCGATCTGTGGCTGGCACTGCTGAACCTCAAGCCAGGCATGGTTGTGTGTGACAATGGGCGTAACCTGGTGGCGGCTCTGCAACTCGGCAGACTGACACATGTGCCATGCCTGGCCCACGTGTTCAATCTCATAGTTCAGCGGTTCCTCAAGACATACCCCAATCTGTCTGATTTGCTCACCAAGGTGCGCCGCATCTGTGCGCATTTCTGCAAGTCGACCACAGATGCTGCCACTCTCAGAGCAGCGCCGCCTGCAACTGCCCGCTCACCGACTGTTGTGCAACATGCCCACAAGATGGAATTCGACATTAAACATGTTATCCAGAGTTTACCAGCAGCGCAGAGCGAATGTAGACTGCCAGATGTCAACTTCCACCAGAACTGGTAGTCAGGTCAGTCAGCTTCCTCAAGTCTACAATGAGGCGTGGACGTGGATGTCTGATATCTGTCAGGTGTTGAGCAACTTTGAGAACTCAACACAGATGGTCAGCGGCGATGCCGCCATTATCAGCCTCACCATCCCACTGCTTTGCCTGTTGAAAAACTCACTGCTCAGCATGAAGTCAGAAGCTTTGCGCTTGTCACAGGAGATGGGGGAAGAAGATACGTCGCTTGATAGCCAGAGCACCCTCCGGTCTGTTTCTCAGCGCGTATTGGAGGAGGGGGATGAGGATGAGGAGGAAGAGGAGAATGTTGGCGAGATAGAAGAGGGTACCAATGCTCAGTCCTTCTTAACTCTTGAGCGTGTATGGGCTAAAGAGGAGGAGGAGGAGGAAATGGAGAGTCAGGCCAGTGAGGAGAGGGAATTCTTGCATGTTGGGACTCTGGCGCACATGGCAGACTTCATGTTAGGCTGCCTATCCCGTGACCCTCGCGTTAGAAGCATTTTTTCAAACACCGATTACTGGGTGTTCACTCTCCTGGACCCACGGTACAAGCAGAACCTTTCCACTCTCATCCCTGTAGAGGAAAAGGAGTATGAGAGTGAATCAATATCAACAGGCCCTGGTGCACAAGCTGAAACAATCCTTCCCATCTGACACCGCTAGCGGAAGAGGGTGTGCTTCTGTAGGCCAAGTAGCGGGGGAGAGTAGGCGAGCAGGCAGCTTGTCCAGGGGAACGCTCTCCAAGGCCTTTGCCACTTTTATGTCACCCCATCAAGACACTGTCACCTGTCCCCAGTCTCTGCAGAATAGGGGTGAGCTTTACAGAAAGATGGTGAGGGAGTACCTAGCTGACCATACCAACGTCCGGACCGATCACTCTGCTCCATACAACTACTGGGTTTCAAAGCTGGACACGTGGCCTGAACTGGCGCTGTACGCCTTGGAGGTGCTGGCCTGCCCTGTCGCTAGCATGTTGTCAGAGCGGGTATTCAGTGCAGCTGGTGGCGTCATCACCGATAAGCGTACACGCCTGTCAACTGACAGCGCTGACAGGCTGACGCTTTTTAAAATGAACAAAGCCTGGATTACACCGGAATTCAAATCTCCTCCGGGGGAAAGCAGCTAAAGATTAACATTACTTATGTATCCGATTCCTCTTCTCTACTCCTCCTACTCCTTGTCGTCTTTGCCTAACGCTGACCCAAAACGCAATTTTTTAGAGGGCCAACTGGCACTCTTTTACTACAATTTTTACGGAGGGCCCCCTACAGGCCCTCTCTCCAAACAATTTTTCCGGAGGGCCACCCACAGGCCCTCTCTCCAAACTATTTTTCCGCAGTGTCAACTACAGACACTCTAAAACAATGTTTCAGGAGCGTCAAACAGACAGTCCAAAACAATTTTTCAGGAGGCGCAAGTACCGACATTTAAAAAAAAATTTTTTTGCTGAGGGTCGACTATGTAAAAATTTTTGGAGGCTCAACAAAAGCCATTTCACTGCATTCTCAGTCGGACAAAGTCATTGGTGTAACTGCCATGCTGTGTCAGGCTAAATTTTTGGGTGGCTCACCTGCTACCTCATCTAACTTGGTCACTTGTTGGTGTCAGGCTTATGCCTGCATTGTGTGGCTGGGGATAGGAAAGCAGTGCCAGCATGGGCATGGGTGATGGACCTTCGTTGCACCTAGTTGGGTGCTTCCCTAACATGTGATGGGCATGTGCCTCGCCTTTCTTGGTCTGGGTGAGCACAATTGCCATGAGGGTAACCACCAGGCTGTTGCAGGAGAATTTGGGGTAATGGTGGGATTAGGCAGCCTCAGAGGCATCCATGCATGCTGCCCCTGCTGTTTCCTGTCCATTTCCGTGGTGTTTCCATCATTTTCTGATGTTTCCAGGTTTTCACCCAGCCTTCCCTAGGCAGAGCCTTGGTCCCCTGCAAAAAATGCTGGAGTCTCCCATTTACTTCAATGGGGTTCGTTACTTGAAACGAGCACCTGAGCATCCGGAAAAGTTTGTCTCGAATAACGAGCACCCGAGCATTTTAGTGCTCGCTCATCTCTATTCGTAACGAATCTCTGAAGCGGAGAATAGATTCGCTCATCTCTAATTACAAATTTCCCAAAAGATTCTAATTTTGTCCAATTATAAACTTTTGTGATTCATCCGACACAAATTGCTCAAAATGGTGGCCGCTATATTACAGATCAGAAGACAGAGAAGAAGGCTTCTGCCACCAAAGAGGGATAATTTTGGAGTCATTTTTTTAATTTGAAGAAAAATTCAACAGTACAGTGTGCCTTAAGGGGATTCCATCCATTTACCCATTGCCATATACTTTGCTGTTAATTTGACGTTACTAATGTTGCTTTGGCGTTAAAGAGCTTTAAAGGGTTTGAATACAGTCCTAGGAGACTGCAGAGTGTCATAGACAACTTTTAGGGCACTTGGGTCCCTTTCAATTCAGGTTGGATTTATTTGGACCAACTCAAATCTGACATCCAATTCGACTGTATCAAGCAACCAAGAAACATCAAATAAGAAGACAAGACCAAACAAATTTTTCAGCTGGTATTTGCATTGTTTTCACTGATATACTGAACTGTTCCCTATAGATTCCTCAATGTCAGTGAACTATTGTTTGGCAGTAAAATTAGAAAGAGTCAAGCAAAATACCATAATGTGTTTACAGGCTATGAAGCCATAAATAGTAGCTTCCAGTCCCATATTGCTTCTACTATCATCATTGTGCTAAGCGATTGTAATATTGTAAATTGCAAACAGTTCAGCATTCATATTATTATTAAGGCAAGGTTTTCAGCTTTACTCCAAAATTTTTGTATAGTCTTCTTTGCATATTGGTGGTTCTGATGCTGACATCAGGACAAACACTTATATGAGACAGAAAGAAAAAGCTTTACTTATGTATGACTCCACTAAGGTAGAAGTAATGATAGTACTTTTATTACAGATTCATGCCGTTAGCCCTGTTCCTTACTTTCCATTCTCACCTTGCAGACAAATAAATCATACTTTCAGAACATGGCATGCACTGACCTTTTCAGCATGGAAACAAATGTATGAAACAATAATGATAGATGACAACTAACACAAGTCTGACCAGAGCAATTAACTAAAATGGAAAAATAAACATACTTTGCAATTTTACAAACTGTAAGCCTCATTATTATTTTAAAATACAATATATGGAGGGCCGCACCGCTCATGAGGCCAAGTGAGGCGGCTGCCTCAGGCGGCGCCATCTAGGGGAAAGGTGGGGGCGGCAAATATGTAGAAGTACTTCAGGCTGACAGCGCAGCATTATATGTGCTGTAACAGCCTATTAAAAGCAGCCTGTGGCTGCATTTTACATGACATCCAGGCTGCACAGCAGCGGCTGTGGAGTTCAGTACTGTACTAGTGTACAGCACGCCTGCGCTGCCGCTCTGTCACTCATTGATGCGATCATGTTGCCTGCCTAGTATGTGCCGCTGCTCTGAGGTGCGGGGCGGGCGGCACCTGTCTTGAACTGCCTATTCAGTTCCCCATCTGTGGCTGTGCTGTCCCTGCCTCCACACTCCACAGGAGGCAGGGCAGACTTCCTAGTTCCTGCTCTCTTCCCTCCTTCAGAGCACTGACTCTATCAGCAGTGGTGTGCAGGAGGGGGGCAGACAGCAGGAACTAGCTGGTATCTGTATACGGACTCCTCTTCTAACAAGTTGGGCTAGAACAGAGCCCAACCCCCACTCACTCCTTTTTGCTGCGATCCTCTTCAGCCTGTTCTTCTGCTGATAGCAGAGGCCCCGCCCACCAGTCTCCTCATCTTAAGTGTGCAACAGTGAGATGTCTGCTGCTGGCTGTAAGTGTAACTGCCCCCCCCTCCTTCCCACATCCCCATGTGAGTAGTTACTGCCCCCCACTCCTTCCCACATCTCCATATAAGTGTAACTGCCCCCCCCTCCTTCCCACATCCCCATGTGAGTAGTAACTGCCCCCCCACTCCTTCCCACATCAACATGTAAGTAGTAACTGCCCCCCACTCCTTCCCACATCCTCATGTAAGTAGTAACTGCCCCCCCTTCCCACATCCCCATGTGAGTAGTAACTGCCCCCCTTCCCACATCCCCATGTAAGTAGTAACTGCCACCCCCCCTTACCACATCCCCATTTGAGTAGTAACTGCCCCCCACTCCTTCCCACATCCCCATGTAAGTAGTAACTGCCCCCATCCCTTCCCACATCCCCATGTAAGTAGTAACTGCCCCCCCTTCCCACACCCCCATGTAAGTAGTAACTGCCCCCCACCCCTTCCCACATCCCCCATGGCCCAATCCTTTCAACATAGCCAGATTGGCTTACACAAGATTGGGGTTTGATAAGACCCCCCCCCCCCCTAATGTGGCCTCACTCCTGTTCACACAGAGCCTGTATCTCACTGCTAGTAGTCAGACAGCAGGGGAGGGGAGAGTCTGCAGATAGTGTCCTGTGGACCCCCCAGGCTGCTATAGCTGATTACCAGGGATGTCCAGCCGTCTGCAGGAAGGGTAAATGTATTGTGTATGTTATGTGTGTGAATGTATGTGCATATATCTGTCATGTCGTGTGTGTATGTGTAATATATATGGCAGAGTTTATAATTAGTGTTGAGCGAACGTGCGTTATAAGTTTGGCGTCCAAGGTTCGGGCTATCGGAACCCAAACCATAACAGAATTCTATGACGCCATGCACCATGGAAGCCTAATAGAGGCATCCCATACTGCATTCCGTCATAATAGAAGTCTATGGCCATAGTGTATGCCATCATAGAATTCCATTATGGTCCGTGGTAGCGGAATCCATAGCGGGACTCTCTGATAACCTGAACCTTGGACGCCGAACTTAAAACACAATTCTCTCAACACTATTTATAATATATACTGTACTAGCAGAAAGACCCGGCTTCGCCTGGGTATATTTCATCTATTTATTTAATGTTTCTGTGTGTCGTTGCAGAGAGAAAGTCAATGCAGCTGACAGAAGTTGATTTTTACCTTCATTTTTTCAATCCCCGTTGGCTGCGGAGTGGGAGGGGGCGTGGCCTGACAGAGTCGGAGTGTGGTTTCGCGAGATCTGGGGCAGGGGTCAGAGTGGCATGAATTACAGGTCGATGACATGGTAATTTATGGGGACCCGCAATGGGTAGCAGTGGAAAAAAACATCTTTTATTAGTACTGAATGGTCGTAGTCTAAAATTAGTCAATTTCATCTACGATTTTTGTGTGTCGTTGCAGAGAGAAATTCACCCTCCCACCCCTGCAGCTGATTTTTTTCAATCCCCGTTGCCTGCGGAGTGGGAGGGGGCGTGGCCTGGCAGAGTTGGGGGTGTGGATTATCAAGATGCTTCGAACGGTTGTAGTCTGAAATTAGTCTATTTCATCTAAAATTTTGTGCGTCATTGCAGAGAGAAATTCACCCTCCCACCCCTGCAGCTGACAGAAGTTTATTTTTCCCTTCATTCTTTCAATCCCTGTTCGGCTGCGGAGTGGGAGGGGGCATGACCTGACACAGTTGGGGGCGTGGCTTAACAAAGCGCTTCGCATAGGTGATTTAATCTATTTCATTTAATGTTTCTGTGTGTCGTTGCAGAATGGCTGCAGAGTGAGAGGGGGCGTGGTCTGACAGAGTTGGGGGCGTGACTTAGCAAGACGATTCGAACAGTTGTAGACTATAATTAGTCTATTTTATCTAAAATTTTTGTGTGTCGTTGCAGAGAGAAATTCACCCTCCCACCCCTGCAGCATTTTTTCAATCCCCGTTGGCTGCGGAGTGGGAGGGGGCGTAACCTGACAGAGTCGGGGGCGTGGATTAGCAAGACGCTTCACATGGGTGTATTTAATCTATTTCATTTAATGTTTCTGTGTGTCGTTGCAGAAAGAAAGTCAACCTCCCACCCATCCCTGCAGCTGACAGAAGTTGATTTTTACCTTTATTTTTTCAATCCCTGTTGGCTGCGGAGTGGGAGGGGGCGTGGCCTTACAGAGTTGGGGCGTGGCTTAGCAAAGCGCTTCGCATAGGTGCATTTAATCTATTTCATTTAATGTTTCTGTGTGTCGTTGCAGAATGGCTGCGGAGTGAGAGGGGGCGTGGCCTGACAGACGGGGCGTGGCTTAGTAAAAGGCTTCAAACGGTTGTAGTCTATAATTAGTCTATTTCATCTAAAATTTTTGTGTGTCGTTGCAGAGAGAAATTCACCCTCCCACCCCTGCAGCAAACAGAAGTTTATTTTTACCTTCATTTTTTCAATTCCCATTGGCTGCGGAGTGGGAGGGGGCGTGACCTGACAGAGTCGGGGCGTGGATTAGCAAGACGCTTCGCATGGGTGGATTTAATCTATTTTATTTAATGTTTGTGTGTGTTGTTGCAGAAAGAAAGTCAACCTCCCACCCATCCCTGCAGCTGACAGAAGTTGATTTTTACCTTTATTTTTTCAATCTCTGTTGGCTGCGGAGTGAAAGGGGGTGTGGCCTGACAGAGTCAGGGGTGTGGCTTAGTGAGACCTGGGGCGGGGGTTTTAAGTACTTCTTTTAGGGTGGCCTGAATTAAAGGTCAATACCATGCTTATTTATGAGCCCACGCAATAGACAACAGTGGAGGAAAACATCTTATATTACTACTGAACTGTAGTAATAGAAAAAAACATAAGTTATATTTATGGTAACTGGAATACCTTTAACAGTGTCAGTGAATAGAAATGGATGAGATCCTCAGCTGCTGATAATTACCTGGTTGTTATGGAAACCTGCCCTCCCTGTGTGTGTCTGTGCAGAGAAAGGCAGTTGGAGTTTAAAACCAAAGTTCCCAGTTGTAATGTTGGCTAATGGAGATCATATTTTGGGAATATCTCAGGAACGGTATGTCCTAGAGAGATGAGACCTGGTCTAAAACCTTCCCGGACACCTGATGTACCTGTGTGCCGAATTTGGTGAAAATCGGTCCAGTAGTTTGGTCGCGCATAGAGAACAGACAGACAGACAGACAGACAGAAACTCATTTTTATATTATTAAGAGATAATGTCAAGCTTACTTATGAACATCTTGCGCGGCTCTGACAGTCTTGCGCCTGTGCAGCTGCACTGAGTAGCTGTGCAAACGCTGAGGCTCTACTTAAAGGGGTTTTCTGTGATTGTACTACTGATTACCTATCCTCTGTATAGGTCATCAGTATCTGATCGGTGGTGGTCTGACACCCGGGACCCCCGCCGATCAGCTGTTTGAGAAGGCACCGGAGCTCCCATGAGCACCGTGGCCTTCTCGTAGCTTTTCCTAGGCCAGTGACGTCACGTTCATTGGTCACGTGGCCTAGAAGCCATTCAACCCCATTCAAGTAAATGGGACTGAGCACGATACCAAGCACAGCCGCTATACAATGTATGGCTCTGTGCTTGATGAGCTGCCAGAAGGTACAGTGCTCACAGGAGAGCTGGTGCCTTCTCAAACAGCTGATCGGCAGGGGTTCCAGGTGTCAGACCCGCAGTTATCCTGAGAATAGGTCATCAATAGTTAACTCCCAGAAAAACCTTTTAAGGAACAGCAACTGTTCATCTCTTGCGCTGGTATATATTTATGTGTGAGGTAAATATAGTGGGCTATTTGGCTTTCATACTATTTTTTAATAGGGGGAACCCAATTAAATTTTGGGCAGCGGAAGGGCAATGGGCAATGAGGTCTTTCATTGTGGCAAAGGGGTTAGGATAAGAAATTGTCAATGGGGGGAGGGCGCCATTTTAGTTTTCGCCTCAGGCAGCAGAAAGGCTAGGTGCACCTCTGACTATATGTATAAAAATAATAAAAATACCGTTTTATCGGCCATAAAATTCCTACAAATAAAGCAGTTTTAAAACAGGCTAAAAATCAAGACCTAAAATAGTCTGTACCTAAATTGGTAAACTTCACATCTCAACCTGAAAGCTATTAGGAGAAACTGTGTTTTTTTGTTAAGTACTTGTTTTTATTACTTTTTCACAAATAATTAATTTAACGTATTAGTAGAACCTGTCACCAGGAAATTCACTGGTAAACCAGGCACAATGGCTTGTAAAGCTAGCTCAGCTGAATGTAACAAAATCTTTCACTTAACAATCCATTGCTTCATTCTGGAAAAAAAAAATACTTTTTTTAATCCATGTGCAAATGAGGCGTTAATTGAACTGAGGATGGGCCAGACCCACTCTGTGCACCCTTGCTCCTCCTGCTTCCTCTGCCAGTCCCTTCCCTCTCCTTCGTGATTGGCAAGGCCAGGTTCCTGCATAGTCATCTCGCCTGGCCCTGCCACTCAAGAGGGAGAAGGAATAGCTGACAGAGGAAGAAATGGGGCAATGCTGCACAGTTTGGCTTGACCCTATGTGCACTTAACTGCTCATTTTCATATGGATTGAGTACTTTTTCTCCAGAAAGAATCAACAGGTCACCAAGTAAAAGGTATCATCACATTTTGCTGAGCTAGCCCCCACACGCCATTGTGCCTGGTTTGGCAGAGAATTATATGGTGGATTCCCTTTGAGTGAGGTTTTGGAAGAATGACAAAGTTTTTACATCAGTATTTCATGCAGTATTTCATGATGCATCTGACCATCGTAAGGCTTTAATAATGAAGAGGTTTTACAAATCAGCTAATTCAGAAGATGGGATAAGGGATTTCTTCAATTACTCAAATCGGCAAAGGAATATATTTCACAGACAGCCATTGTGTCCTTGGTAACACTCTCAACAGTCAATGATTTTAAGTGGTGGAATCTTCTATGCTGGATGATAGAACCATGAGTTACATTCCAAAGCTTTTAAAAATAAGAAACAATTTAGAACCAGTTCTTCTTCTTGCAAAAGATGCAGCTGCCAGAGTGCTCTGACATCTGCCCTCTCCCCTGCTGTGGTCTGTTCCCTACAGAGCAAGTCTGCTGTCCTTGGCCTTTAAAGGACCAGCACCCATTCTGTCCCCAGCCTATGGCTGTTGTGCCTAAGTTATATAAGGCGTGTTCCCTGAGCAAAAAGGCTGATAACTTACTAGTTCCTCTGAAGATGTTTTGATGTCATCTAATTTTCTGTGCTGACCTCTGCCCATACTGTACTTGTTGCACATGCTCTGATCTCCACCTGTTTATTGTGTTGATAATGTACTGTCTGCCCTGATGCTTGGCCTGTTTACTGGACTGAATATACTGTCTTGATCTTGGCTTGTCCACCGACTGCAATTCTGACTGTATGCACCAGTTTCTCTTGACCTTCATGGCTCAGCTGTCACTACCAAGAGGTAGTGGATCCCCTGCAGCAGAAACCAGGCAGGCTACTTAAATAACGCCTTTAAGAGTAGCCAGATCAGTCTGGTGACACAGTGGGTCCACATCTGCTGCATTACAATACATATCCTTTAAATAAAATTAAGGCTTAATGTTTTGACTCATGTACGCTATGTACAGTATGGGTGTTGATACTCCATCAATCCTTTTATGCCCATAGCAGCCAATGACACAGAGGCATTCTTTGCAGCATGAGATGGTGCATTGTCATGCATGAAGATGATTTTGCTCCTGAAGGCACATTTCTGCTTTTTGTACCATGGAAGAAAGTTGTCTGTCAGAAATTCTATATACTTTGCAGAGGTCATTTTCACACCTTCAGGAACCCTAAAGGGGCCTACCAGCTCTCTCCCCATGATTCCGGCCCAAAACATGACTCCTCCACCTCCTTGCTAACGTCGCAGCCTTGTTGGGACATGGTGGCCATCCACCAACCATCCACTACTCCATCCATCTGGACCATCCAGGGCTGCACGAGACTCATCAGTAAACAAGACTGTTTGAAAATTAGTCTTCATGTATGTCTGGGCCTATTGCAACCGTTTCTGCTTGTGAGCACTGGTTAGGGGTGGCCGAATAGTAGGTTTATGCACCACAGCAAGCCTTTGAAGGATCATTCACCTTGAGGTTCGAGGTACTCCAGAGGCACCAGCAGCTTCAAATATCTGTTTGCTGGTTTGTAATGGCTTTTCAGCAGCTGCTCTCTTAATCCGATGAACTTGCCTGGCAGAAACCTTCCTCATTCTGCCTTTATCAGCGTGAACACGTCTGTGCTCTGAATCAGCCACAAATCTCTTCACAGTACGATGATCACGCTTAAGTTTTCGTGAAATATCTAATGTTTTCATCCCTTGTCCAAGGCATTGCACTATTTGATGCTTTTCGGCAGCAGAGAGATCCTTTTTCTTTCCCATTTTACTTGAAAACGGTGGCCTGCTTGTGGAACATCCAGTTTTCCTTTAAATTGGCTCACCTGGCAAACTAATTATCACAGGTATCTGAAATTGATTTCAGTGATCTACAATACCATCAATGAGTTTAATTGAAAAACAAAAAAAATAATCTTTATGACACTCAAATCCAATTTGCATAATAATTTGGAACATGGTGTATATGTGCCAAACATAGGGCCCCAATGTATAAAGTTGCATGCCAAAGACTTAAACATGGTTCACATATTTTACAGTTGTGTAAAACCATATATTGCAGTATTTTTTTTTCTATTTTGCACGATGCATTTGGGGACACTTCCCGACATGTCCACTGAATGTAAGGGAAACAAAGAAATGTGAATGCAACTTCATTTAAAAAGATGGAAAAATGAATGTTCCTTTTTACATATACTTTACTTTTATAGCTTTGTGGTTGAAATATTTTGGACTTTCAAGAAAATTAAGTAAGCAAAAAAAAATTTCAAGAAAGTGGAAAGTGGATTGCCTAATTCTAGTATGGTTCCTTAAAAGCAGATGTCTATGCAGTATAATTTTAAAACCAGGAAGTGCTTTTTTAAATCTTTCACAAATGACAAAAGTACAAACTAACTTAAATAGCCCATGCCCTCTAGTCAAACCTGACATTTGGGAAAGAAAGGTTGACAGGTGAATAGTTCATGGCTGCAATATCGTCAAGGTTTCTGTACTTCAAATTTAAACAATTTGCTTCCTTAAAATGTCAAATTGGTAAAATATTTAGATTGTTAATAGAATCTAATTCAAAGTTAAGTGGTGCCGAGCTTAGTTGGACTTTTTATATTGACTAAGTGTTCAGATTATTTTTTACATGAGCTATTGTGAAACTCCAGAGAAAGTCTTTTTAAAGATGTTTAAAGTGAAATGCTATGGTTTGGTAAAATACTCAGTATTGAAATTGCCGTTTAAAAAACTCTATGAATAAGGCTAGAGCAACAAGGCAATATATACCGCTCTGCAGAAAGTCTCCAAAAAGTCGTATTTATGCCATTTATCTACATCTTGCTGTCAGTCGACAATTTTAGAGTTCTGATTTAATTGAAATGAAACAGCCAAGTTCCATAAATGTCACAGTCAATTTGTATGTCGCACATGACTTGCATTTTGGTCTGTGAAGGCAAAGTCATGCGGCATGTGACCTGCAACAGAGTTGGATTTTCTGCACTTGTGTCCTAAGTTTAGTGCACATTGCAGAAATTAGTAAACAGGAGGGAGATTTATCAAAACCATAAGTATAGCTATAGGGGAGGCAGGGGTAAAAACTGTACTCTTGCCTCAAAGGGCTCAAATGACCTACTTCCTCATGAGCAGACACAAGCTTTATAGATTACACATGGTAGATGAGGGCCCTTATCCAGATTTTACATTAGGGCAGGAAAAACAGTCCTTGTTAGCATAGTGATAAATCAGAATGCAGCTTTTATTTTTTCAGAGCAGTATATGAGATGAAAGCTGAGCTCTGAGTTGCTGTTACTGACAACAGAGACATTTTTTCTGACAGTTTCTGATAAATGAGGATCAATGTGAGAGAGAATAAATTGAGATTCCAAATTCAGATACCATCTGTCATTTTTCAAATGCCTTCTTAAAATTAGCAATTAGATGCTATAAGTAATGTCTTCATTTTTGTTCTGCACCAATTTGGAAAACCTCTATATGAGTTGTCCACTTTGGACAATTTAAAAAAAGGCTCTGGACATGCTGGGAGTCCCAGTAATCAGTAGTAAGTTTCCAATTTTCTTGCAGCACCACCATAGGAGACATTAAAGATAACCTGTCTGGTGACTTCTGCTGATCTGAGAGGTAGATAAGCTGAGATCTCTGGTATAATGGTTTATATGATTTGGAACAGGATTTCTGAGTAAAAAAAAAAAACAGAGTAAGGATGCATTTACAACTGGTGTTGAGCAAAGTAAGCTTTGGATCATAGATCTGAAGTTGCTTCGGTCAAAACTTCATTTGAATGCTATATGGATATCTCCATACAGCATTACAATGTATGGGTTCCACGGAGGAGAAATTTGTTATCTTCAAAGTCTCGCGATTCTACGATTTTTCAACTTGAAAACTATTTTAAAACTAGGATCTGAAGTTGACTTCAGTACCTACTGGTACCTGGGTACCAAAGCCAACTTCCCAGTTTTAAAATTGTTTTCAAATTTAATAATTGATGTCCACATTATTTCAACAAAGTCTTGTGCGGCTTCACAGATAATGAATTTCACCTCGACGGAGCCCATACATTTGAATGCTGTACGGAGACAGATCTCCGTACAGCATTCAAACTAAGTTTTGACCGAAATGACTTTAGATTTATTATCTGAAGCTTGCTTCACTCAACACTGTTTGCACCAACAGATTACCTGAATAATTTCTATCCAATCAGACCAATAGTTGGTGTGAATACCAAAAGATGTGTGTGTAAATGGCTATCTGACCAATGAATGGTCTGAAAATCTGTCAGATAAAAATCTGTTGGTGTTAATGCACCCTGAATCTTGACAGGGTTCCTAAGAGAGATACATAGTGAGAGTCCTGATTACCTCACCCACATACAGTGATTTACAGCTCTCTCTGTATCAGTGTGTACACAGAAGGTTGTCAATCATTGTGTATGAGTGGAGTAAGCAGGACTCTTGCTGTCTCTCCTGGGAGTCCTCACAGGATTTACTCTGCGTTCTACTTAGAAATCCTGTGTGAAGACCTCAGGATGCCTTAGGAAGTAGTACAGGAAATGATCACAGGTATGTTAATTACATATAGGCATATGAACATATTTTATGGGATAGCACAACTACTTACAAAATGTTCAAGTTCCTATTAAAGGGATTTCCCAGATCAGATTGTAAGGTGGTCTCCCACCACCAGCCATGTACATTCCCTTCTCCTCCTGTCCCTCCACAGAGGTGGTGTCACTATGGGTGGAATGTCACCATGTGGCCAGCACTTGATATGTTAATGTTGCTATTATTAATCATTTCATTGCTCTAATCTCTTCCATAGAGGAGCAAAAAAAGTGATAAAATTAAGCAGAAGATAATTCCAGACTTACCTGTAGGTTTTGCAATAGAACATTTACAGATGTTTCTATATTTTTTGCCTATTTCGTGGGAATGTCCTCCTGTCTTTACCCTTTAATTTAATACAGATCAGTGAATACATTTTTCTTTCAAGCACCAGCAGAGGACAATGCTATTGCTCTGCTCACTGTGTCTGTTATTTCTTCTTCCATGTTTTTCTAAACTGAAATGATTAATATTTAAAATCCCATGATTAGCATTTGTAAAACCGATTTCTCCGCTGGTCCCCATCTTCTTTTGATGTGTAAAATGTGGATGTGACCATAGAGATTCAGCTGCAAGTCTGTCAAGTAACAAATATACTGTAACTATAAAGAAATGAAATACTACTGGCAGTGTCTTTTCAATTAAATGTCAGTTTGGTAACTGCAGTCAAACTGTATGTTAAATGGAATATATCTCTGACAACTGTTTTGAAGCAGATTATGAGATGTCAATATATAGTTACAGAAAAGAGGAAAAACTAAAATATTAGGCCCATTTCTTGGCTCAAAGTGATAATCAGGCAAAAGTCTCAAATTGTTTGGCTTTTAACTATTTCCACAGTAGGAGAACAAAGCATCAAATTCTTTAGCAAAGTTTTGCCTTGATTTTCAATGTCAAACTCATACCCTATAAATGTAAAAAATTGTTTTGTCAAAGGTTCTCTCATCACAGAAATTGGGGGTGCATCGTTACAATATGCCCCCAGTGTCTGTGATGTGGGTCCCCCCTCTGGGACCTGCACCTATCTTTAGAATGGAGCCCTCAAAGTGAAGGAGGGCGCATTGTGAATGCACAGCCACCCTCCATTCATTCCTCTGCGAGCTCCGAAAGCAGTCACTCGTGCGCGGTGTGCTTCACAATCATTTAAATGAGATTGGCGAAAATAGCCGAGTGTGCCGCTTGGTTATTTTTGCTTTCCCATAGGAATGAATAGAGGACAGCCATGCATGCACGATGTGTCCTCCTTCACTTTGCGGGCTCTGTTCTAATATAGGGTGCAGATCCTAGAGGTGGGACATGCACCTATAAGACATGGGAGGTCATATCCTAGAGATATGCCCCCAATGTTTGAGGTGAGACAACCCCCTTTAAATACCATACCTCCATGCAATGTGCCATATGCAGTCCAGTCCTGAACACATATACTTGGCATACATATGGTGCATTGCCTAGAGGTATGGTATTTAACAAAACAATGTGATACATAATATATTTTTATGTTCATTGATGACAGATGCTTATATCTAAACCTATATGTTGTTCATTAAGTTTGTATTTTCACCCTGGAGCACAGCTTGTATTTCCGCTTCAGCGAGGCTTCGTTCCAGAGTGGAATGCATGTGGTGTGCAATCCTGGGTGTTTCTGGTGTGTCCAGATACATTGGAGAAATAGGCAATTGGTCACCATTGATTCCATCTCTAGCTGTAAGTGATAATTATTATATATTTGTACCATAAATAGCAGTACTTTATGCTCTTTGGCTATTCACCTTGGAAGAAGCCACTACGAAACATGTGTGGGTCCATCTGTTTGGTCTGTTTCGATATTATACTATTTCTATATAGATGGGTATCTATTCTTTGCTCCTTCTTGTGAGCTACCCATAGCAGGTATGTTTTCACTTAGTTTTTTTAAATACTATTTGTACCATGGAGTATATAAAATGTTATTAAGTGAAAAAAAAAACCATTATGGAAAAAAGTACAAAAAGTCTACGAATTTGGTATCAATGAGTCCATACTGACACATCCTAAGAAGCTTTGATGTCATTTAACCATGCGGTGAATGGTGTAAAGAAAAATTTTAAAAAATAGAAGAACTGCTAAAAAAAATATTAAAATTGATTTAAAAAAAAAAAATTAAACACCTCAAGATTGTACCAAAAAGCGGCAAACATAAAAACCTATATAAATTTGGTATTTCCATAATCATATAGAGTCACAGAATAAAGTAATTCCATTTCCAGAATTGGTAGCATTTGTATATATCTTCTCCCAAAAACGGAATAAAAAGTGATAAATAGCCATATACAGTGGTTCTTAAATATGCAATGGCCTCAGGATACAATATTTTCAACATAGTTTTTCTTGAGACATTGGAAGTTGAAATCAGACTCAACATACAATGCCTCAGACTCAGATCCAAACAAATGAAATGGCCTTTTCTCTGGTAAAACACCTGTATTGGTTGTCTAGCAGTTCCTTTTCACAATGCAGTGCAGTACTACAGGGTGGGCCATTTATATGGATACACCCACACCTAAATAAAATGGGAATGGTTGGTGATATTAACGTCCTGTTTGTCACTTCAAAATGGCCGCCATGGTCACCACCCATCTTGAAAAGTTTCCCCCCTCCCATATACTAATGTACCACAAATAGGAAGTTAATATCCCCAACCATTCCCATTTTATTTAGGTGTATCCATATAAATGGCCCACCCTGTATATGTCCTGCTCTTTGTCTGGGCCAGGATGAACTGCTCCTTTGGACGTCATGTGAGAAGCACCTACATTTCATTATTGGTGCACGGTATGCTATACAGGACCCCGAAGAAGCACCTATCCTCATCATAGATCACAATTTACAGCTTCCAGCATCTATTCCTGACTTTTATATATAAGGACTAGCTTTATCTGTCTTAGGTATTGGCTTATTTTTCTTAAATCTTAATTTTATTTTTACCTGGGATGACATCTTAGGGCTTTGGAACCAATTACCAGTTTTCCACAGAGCTGTGGACTCAAGTTACAAAGGTTTCAATATATAATGGTCGTCCCAAAACCAATTAATATTGCAACTTGAGAAAACATTGTATATCCCACAATGGTAGCAATGAAAATACAGCTCATTCTGTTAAAAATAAGCCTCACGCATCTTCACCAAGGAAAAAAATAAATACATTATGCCTGTCAGAATATGGCAACAAAAAAAGAAATAAGTATATATAACCATACATGACACAAATTCATATTGAAAATTTGTTTTCCATTCCCCACAAAAAGGGTTAATAAAAGCTAATCAATGTTATATGTATCCAAAACACTGTCACTAAAAGATAAAACCTCACTACGCATGAAATAAGCCCTTATGCAGATATGTAGAAAGAAAATGAAAAAGGTTGTAGCTCTTGGAATGAGACAACTGAAAAAAAAAAATTCTTTTTCCTAAAGGCCCAAAATAGGCTAGTCCTGAAGGGGTTAAAGGTGTACATCAATTTTCACCTTTGATGCACCCTTAAACCTTTTTTTTCATCATGGCACTATCACAATATGCCACAGTATTTTCATTAAATTTCTTCCTTTAAGACTGCTTTGGGAAACTGAGAGCAACAACAGCTCGGAGTGCAGAAATGATTTGTTGTGTGCTTCACCTTTTACTTCCAAACTCAATCTAGAAATGTTCATCGGGAGCTTCAAGGACTGGGCTTCCATAGTCACGCAGGTGTGTACATATAAATAGTCAAGTGTTGGCTGAAGGGACTCTGTCTCTGGACATGGCAGGAATGGAAACCAGACATTAGAGCAACTACTAGAAGCTGGGAATTATGTTTCACAACCTGGTAGTCTGGGGTCTGGGATACCAGTAATATGCTTCCAAAATGGGGTTAAACTTTCTTGAATTACAGCATACAAAGACATTCAGGGAAAGTCAATTCTGTAACAACTTAGGGAAGACTTTTCCAGTTACAGTATTTAAGGCCTCAGCATATTAGTCAGAACCTATCACCCAGTTCCATTGCCCAATCTCACTAATGCTCTTATGAGAATAGAGAAGGATCTTCAACGCCCTGTTCCAAAATTAGATAGAAAAACCTTCCCAGACGGTGGGCAGCATATCAGTGCCCCAGGTATTAAAAAAAGATGGTCTGGGAGCTCATGTGAATGTGATATCTGATATTTGTCTTTTTATAGGGTCTAGTCCATAGTGTGCGTGTGTGTGTGTGTGTGTGTGCGTGTGTGTGTCTGTGTGTATATATATATATATATATATTTGGAAGTTTCAGTTAATGAGTTTATGAAACTTAGGAAACCTGCTGACTATTTCAAAATTGGGTCTTTTTTGGTTCTTAAAATAAGGAAGCATTTATAGGGAAGTTGTGTCTTAAGTGCTCAGTAAGCTGGATTTATCTGTGGTAAAGATGCTAAGCCACCAAAGGGCAAGAGCTAAATATAAACGAAAGCATATTCAGTATATTGGAATGGAAATGTGTTTATTTGTTTTTTTAAAGGAAAGTTTCAGTGAAAACCAGATTATCTTACTGTAATTATTCATTATTGAGCCATTTTTGCTTACATGTGAAACTCTCTGTATGTGTCAAGTTTACTAGAGAAGTACAGTGTAGAGGCTGGCAGCAGTGGGATTGACTCCTTGCCAGAAGTCCTTGATAAAATTATCATCGTCCTGCTCATGGTCACATAGGATTGCTCATAGGATTGTTACTTTCCACACTTCCCAAAGTTTAATAAGTGTCATATGGAAATGTCCCGAGAGAAACAGGTTGAACTGTAAGGGGCAGAGAATTTTGTAATTGATGACAATGTGTGTACAACGCTCCAGAATATGATGTTTAGCACTGTAAAATGGGAAGTAAATATAGAAATGTACCTAAATTATTAATATATCTAAATAATATGAAGTTGCTAAACATCTTGATACTGTAATATTTTAACACAATACCCCTAAGCCAAGGGGAATATATACAGTTGTCCCTCAAGATACAATGGCCTCAGGATACAATATTTTCAACATACAATGGTCTTTTCTGACCCATCGTAAGTTGAAACCAGACTCACTTTTTTAGCAGTAGGTCCTAACCTATTTTATTTGCATGTTATACAAGGGGAAATATTGAGTTTGCTAGGACAGGTAACACGTCAATAACTGATAAATATTTATACCCAGACAGAATCTCCTGTCTCTGTGTCACGAGGGGGTAGACAAGGGTAGTGTGCCCTGAGCTAACCCCTCCTTCTCTCCCTGCCTACTTGCCTCAAACGGCCCTAGGTAGCCGCGGACAACCACGAAGGCGGTCCCTACACTGTATAAGTGCGCAGGAGGGGAGAGGGAACACAGGGACAGACAAAACACAGACGTAACAAACACAATATAGAATGGTCAGCTAGCCGGGTCAAACACAGGAGGTCACGTAAATACCGAGGGGTCAAGCAGAGAGAAGTCAACAGTCCAAGAGTCCGAAATCCAAATCCAAGTAAACAATCCAATAACAGAGAACGCACAAGCACTGATCAATGGTGTAAGCAAATCACAGGCGATTTGAGAGGGCAACTGTCCGGTTTTAAAAAGCCCTCCAATGGGTCATGTGACGGGGCCAACGTCACATGACCTCATTTGCATAATGAGCGCTGGCCAAACGTGGCCAGTGCTCAAATATGCTAAAACTTTGGTCATGCGGCGTGGCCAGCGCCACATGACCGATACATAAGGTCCCAAAATAAAATAATAATAAACTCTGAGCGCTGGCAACGGGCCAGCGCTCAGTACTGCCCATTGCTCGCGTCTAGGGGGGCGGGGACGCCGGGCACACAGTGTCCGGAAGCGCGCCCGGCGCTCCCCGCCTTTCATCACCATGGAGACGAGGACGCCTGTCGCGTCCTCGCTCCATAGTAGCGGAAGTCCGGCGGCGCTGCATGCGTAACACTCTGGTTCCGAACTTTGATCCCCTGTTACTTTTCTGCATGTCTCTACAGGAAAAGCAGCTAACTGGGAGAAAGTAAAGTGCTCAAGACTTACTGGTGCAGATTTACTAATCCTGTAGATGGCATATACAGACAGGCTATCTAAACATGCACCAGATTTATCACAGTGGCTCAGGATGTGGGAAATAAACACTTTACCTAACTTTATACCAACTATTGGTTGCCTTAAAGTAAAATTGAGACAGAATTTTATGGCAAAATGGCAGTACAATATTGCCACGAAAAGTCATGTCAGAGGCCACACTTCTTTCTCACCAAACCACAATCTTTTTTTCCTTAAAGGGGTTGTCTCACTTCAGTAAGTGGCATTTATCACGTAGAGGAAGTTAATACAAGCCACTTACTAATGTATTGTGATTGTCCATATTGCCTCCTTTGCTGGCTGGATTCATTTTTCCATCACATTATACACTACTATTTCCATTGTTACAGACCTCCCTGCAATCCATCAGTGGTGAATTTACTCCACTAGTACAAGTAAAATTGGTTTCTGCTTCATGGGAGTTTTTCTCCCTCTGGATCAATATTGAGGAAGAATAGGCTGACCTAAATGGATTGTTTTGATTTCAACTTTCTTGTCTTACTTGGTTACAGCAGGAGAAGAAATGTTGATATGGTGATTGGTGAACCAAGAAAAATGGAATAAAGAATTAAATACATAAAATTTTGCTATAGTAATGGAAACAAAAAGGAGAACTTATAATAAATGCTGAATGGAAATGTTTCATGATCTTGGTCACTTCTAGAATTAACCAGCTGTAAACCACCAATAGACATTTACCATTTATATGTTCGGGGGGTCTATACTTAACCCTCCAAGGTTGTTTCTGAACATTCTTGCAGAGTTAAGGTGGATTTAAGCTGCTCAATAATTAGGCAGATTATCGGGAACAAATGCTCGTTCACCATAATCTGCCCATCTAAATGTGCCGCTGATCAGCTGATGAATAAGCAAAATGCTCATTCATTGGGTGATCCTGTCGTTTGTGCAGGCACACCAATTATCGTTTCTGGGCAGGAGATTGTGCTGACTAAACAGAGATCTGCTGCCCAGAAACAATGATTCTGTATGGGGACAAGCGTCTGCAATAGCATGTAAATGATTCACTGTAGGAGCAACCAACTTTCAGGAAGGAGCACTTCTTTGCTGACAATCGGCTGTACATCAGAGCGCCTTTAAAAACTGCACAGAGATCATGTAGCTGCAGGAGCAGGGAGCCA
This sequence comes from Rhinella marina, assembly GCA_900303285.1. Lineage (NCBI taxonomy): Eukaryota > Metazoa > Chordata > Amphibia > Anura > Bufonidae > Rhinella > Rhinella marina. The sequence goes on from ONZH01010661.1 coordinate 38,710, forward strand.
TATGTCAGAGACAGCCAAACTTCCCACAAAGAAGGGAAAGACATTTTTTTTTTACCATACCTGTCTTTTCTATTGCTGTATACATAGCACTTAGTGGGCTACATTTACTATAGTGTCTGCACCTTTTTAGACATAAAATGCTGTTTTAGACTTTTATTTAGTGGAATTTATTACTGAAAATGTGCCTGCTTTGGAGGCATTTGCATCTAGTTCACCTATTATTTTTTAGACTAATTCAGAAGTTTTGTGACGTTTGCACCTTTTTTCCGACCTATTTATGTAGGTGCCCCTTTTTTGCGCCTGATTTATGGTAGTTGGAAAAACAGTCTACTTTCTACTCTAGGGCTGGTGTACTTTTCTTCATAAATTTTGAGTGGTGAAGTGCATTTTTTTTTTTGCACTAAAAGTCGCACTTTCAGGGAGACATACAGCTGTTCACAGCTTATGGGCTCATGCACACAAATGTGTGCTGTCAGTGCCCGTGCTGTGGACCACAATTTGCATTGTGGGACAATTTGCGGTCCACAATGCACGGGACACTGACAGTGGGGCCGCTGCATTTGGATCGCCACAAAAAAGTAGTGCATGCACGGCCAGAAACATCCTGATCCATGCCAACATTCCGCATCTCCGTAATTGTGGACCCATTCAAGTGAATGGGTCTGCGATCCATGATGCGGAGTGCACACGGCTGGTGCCCGTGTATTGCGGACCCGACATATACGTGTGCATGAGCCCTATTTGCGTCTTTTTTTCATGTGCGTACTAATTAGACCAGAACATGGGTCTGTCTAACTGAAAAAAAAAAACAGAGGTCAGACTGATAACATAACGCCTAGTCTAATTCATCAACTGCAATGCAACTTTTAATAAATACTAGGCAAAAATCAACAGACAAAACAAATACGCCTAAAAACAATGAGTGCTGTGTATACAGATCAGGCAGCAGCAATGCCATTTCATGCTTCAGTCACAGCGATCAAGTGATTGCTAGGTGCCTGATAACTGCATCTGCTTTGGATCTTAGCAGACCCAGATCAGGTCTTCTGAGACCTTGTTAAAACCTTGAGGAGCTGCAATCTTCCTGTAAAGGCTTATTCAAACGGCCGTTGTTGCAAATTGCAGTCTGCAATGCATGGGCACCGATCGTAGGTCCAGCCATTTGCGGACGCAGAACCCATTTACTGGAATGGGGTCTGTGGTCCGCAACCGGCCATGCACTACTTTTTTGCGGTGCGGAGGCATGGTCAGAAAACCCATGGAAGCACTTTATAGTGCTTCTGTGGGTTCTGTGCCTCCGTTCCGCACTGCACTTTCTGGATTGCAGACCCATTCAAGTGAACGGGTCCACATCTGGATTGCACTGCACAAGGGGGCTGTGTCTATATATTGTGGACCACCATTTGGTCATGTGCATGAGGGCTAACAGGTGCTTATTTATCAGCCCCAGTTACAGGAGAAATCAGCCCTCCAGAGGACTTGTATGACTTTATGAGGTGCACAAAAACTAAAATTATAAAAAAAAAATAAAAAATGCCAGGATTAGCCCACACCGTAGCTTCTAGTCCCACTATGTCCAATATTTTCAATTAAATAACCAAAAAGTAAAACGTTATGACTTTCAATAACACATGTACTTAAACCTGAAAGTGTGTATGGTCAGAAAGGGGAGGTCTTGAAGTGCTGAAGGACCATTTAAACTGGGCAATTATTGCAATTTTTCTACGACTCATTCTCTTTTGTCATTGCAAATGCACAATATGATCAGCAATATGTTGCCAAATGGCAGAAATTTCTGCAACTGTCCTATTCATCTGACACATGCTGCAGAAACAACCCCTTTCAAATGCATGGTACAGATTTTTAGTCAAAGAAATCTCTGCAACAAATCGTCCTCAGTCTGAAATGATTGTGCATAACCTGATTATACAAGTCTTTATGATGGGACTAAAAAGAGGTTACATAAAATGATTATTCATATATAAAAACCCTTTTTAAGATATCTAAGCTGCACATACAAATAGGATTATGATTAGCCACAATCTAATAAAAGAAGTATAATATACGTACTTGACTCAAAATGTATGAAAAGTGTATTTAAAATTCTCAAAAAAAAGATGCATCATGTGACCTAAGCAAAGGGCTATTAACAGTAACAAGCGGAGGCAAGACTCCCGCAAGTATGATAAATTCAAACAATCTGAGCTGAAAGTATTTAGCAGTTTTTCATATGGAGCATAAAATCAATAATCAGCCATAACTAGAGTATAGCACGTACATCGGAATAAAAATGATAACTTTTCAACTTGTGCTGAACTAAGAGGAGTAACTTTCCCCTTCAAAATATTTGCTCACATAAGGATTTTAGAAAATGCAATTAGGACACATTTCTTCATATCAAGAACCATGACATTGACTGTAACAACATTGTAAAGAAACAAGAGAAACATTGAAAGTCTCTAAGCCTAAATATTTTGTACATATTTTATATATTTTCTTCTACCCTGTCTTTATTATTTATCAGGGTTCTGTGAGGCAGGTAATGGCCACCGCTGCAGATGGTGGGAGAGGCAGCGAATCGGCCGCTGCAGTTAGTGGAAGGCATTGGCTGGCTGCCTCTGTGGGTGCTTCGTAGTAGGGACAGGCCGGCCGCGGCAGGTGCTGAGTGGTAATGGAACGGCCGGCCGGAAGATGCAGAGGTTGATGGGAGCGCAGAAGCAGGCAGAGGAGGGGCGGAGCAGGCTTCCCTGTCACACATGCCTGCTCCGCCTCTCAGTCTTCAGATGGGCCTGCTCCTGTTGTGTCCTGCGAGCTGTGCCCCTGAGAGCTGTATCATCTATAAGTACCCCTAATAAAGTGACCCCCCCAATAAAGTGACCCCCCAATAAAGTGACCCCCCCAATAAAGTGCCCCCCCTAATAAATTGACCCCCTTATTAAAGTGTCACCAGATAGCCTCCCCCCTTCCCCAATAAGTGTGTCAGAAGCAGATCCCCCCCCCATAACATTGTGTCAGCAGCAGATTAGGCTACTTTCACATTAGCGCTAGCAGTATCCATGGGCTAGCACGTGTTTTATTTTATTTTTTTTTAATTTGAATTGAATGTACATGCATTCCTCCACTTTCTTACACGTTAAAGGGGTTTTCTAGGATGAGGATAGATCATTAATATCTGATCAGGAAGGGTCTGACACCCCACACCACCACGATCAGCTGATGCTAGCAGAAACCTATGACTGAACCTTAGGGCTCATTCACACGGTCGTTGTTCGCCCCCGCCCCCTTTTTGCAGCCGGCCATGTGCACCCGGCATCACGGATGCGGACCCATTCAATTATTTGGGTCCGCAATCCAGAAGGTCTGTGTGGAACCGAGGCACGGAACCCCACGGTTTCTCTCTGTGCCTCGGCACCTGGGTCTGCATCCGAGCCACATTTTTTATGGGTCAGATGCAGACCCATTCACTTCAATGGGGCCGCAAAATATATGGACAGCACTCCATGTGGTGTCCGCATCCGCACATCTGTTCCACCTTCCAACAAAAAAAAGAACATGTCCTATTCTTGTCCACAAAATGTGGAACTCACAAGGCTGGCATCAGTGTTTTGCAGATCAGCATTTTGCGGACAGTGCATGAGGCCTTAAGATAAGTTCACACGTTGTTGCAAAAATAGCCATTTTTTGCCCAAGATGGTTAAAAAATTATTTTTCTACAAATTTTTTGCACATTGTGGCAAGTGAACTCACTCTAAAAGTAGAGAAGAAATTTAATCAGTCATAGTGGCGAAACTTTGCACTACACATTTTCCTGCACACATTTGTGTCGTTTAAGGGTCCTTACAGACATTAATTTGGTTATGACAAAACACAATAGATGAGAGAGATCAGCCCTTCCTTTAATCCTTTACAGTTTTATTTCATTTTTTCACTTCCTACACTGGCTCAAAAATCTGCATCCAAAATTTCCACAAAAACTGCATATGTGATTTTAGCCATATGCTCATGGGAAACTAGCAGCAAAAGTTTAGCACATTAATTGTATGCTCCCACTTAGCATACCGTATGTGCTGAAGATTTTCTGTCGCAAATTGCATTCATAAAAATTGCAGTGTTTTCAGTAGCCACAAAGTGAATACGTTTTTAGAAATTCTCATCCACACAAAAATTCGACAGCAGAAACTAACTTGTGGAGCAGATTTAAAATCTGCAGCAAATGAATTTTCTGTAACACAAAGGGTGAAATCTGTGTCAAATCAGCAGTATTTCTACAATGATATCTGCAGCAAAAATCAAACAAATCTGCAGTCAGAATTTCAGTCACATGTGAACATACAATAGTGTTTCCTTCACATACTTTTTTCTGGTAGCTTGTTTGGGAATGTTAAAAAAAGGCCACAAAATTCATTCATTTGGTTTCTAAATATTTTTATGGCATTTTTTTGGTCATGCATTTTTACGTAAAAAAATTGATTCATTCAGATTGATTAAATATGATGAGTTCAGAAAGCAGCATCAGATCTACTGCGCAAGTGCCGAGTCTCTGAGCTGCCTCTATGCAGAAGAAATAGATCTGATGATCTCAGGAAGCAGCATTGGTTGGCGACCTTCACAAACAGTTCTTTTCACAGCATGTTTTTTTATCTTGTAAAAAAATCATGAATTTTATGGGTGTAACTATAACTCCTAGGGTTCCATAGTATAAGAAAATTAAAACAGTAGCATAAGTAACAATAATTAAAGGTATGTATGATTGCACAATATATCAGAAAACACATTATAGCAAAATAAAATCGTTACATTATTATCCCCCACAAAAGGTACAATGTTCTTGCACTTATTTCGCCCCCGCCCTCCACCTCCCATTCCCAACCTCTGGGCCCCAATAGCAAGTGCTATGGATGCTGTGGTTATAGTTACGCCCACGTGGGTGTCTTTATGTTTTTATTCAGACAATTTGTAGCATTGAAATACAAAATTTTCTGTTCAGTTAAGTGAGAGTCCTCGGATTATATTTTGTTACACAAAATATATCCTTGTTCAACAAGTGAGCCATCTTTGATCCAATTTTATCAATCTGTAGTATTTGTAGCACATTATTTGTAGTACATTTTATATTTCATTAATGGTTTTCAGCCATGCTCTAGCATTTTTGAAAGACAGTCTTGTGTGAAAGTCTTGTGTGAAGCCATCTTAAGTTTATTTCGATGTAGAAGAGGAAATTTATCAAAACTGGTGCAAAGGAAAACTGGCTTAGTTGCTCATAGCAACCTGATTGATCCTTTCATTTTCCAAAGTAGCTGTCCTGTCAGTATAGTAAATACGGACCAGGACAGTGAGGCCCTGGACTGCAACCCCCCACTGACCCTACCTACTTGCAGTACAAGCCCTAGATGGCTAGAACACAACTGGTCGACAGTCCTTATGCTACTTAAGTGCAGAGACAGACAAACAAACACAGACAGACACAATACCAGAGTTGGCAGAAATGGAGCAGAACAAGACGGGCCATGCAATACCAGAACTGGAGACGGAGAGTGGTCAGAAGACAAGCCGAGGTCAGAAATACAGGATATCAATAAGCGAGACAGGAAGAAGGAACCTAGCTAGTGAGCCAAATAAAACTATCACTGGCAATGGTGTACAGCCAAGAAGGGATTTAAATAGAGCACAGAGTCCCTGGATCAGAACCTAGTAGGTCCATTACTCGGCGCTCCATTAGTCTGAACACTAGCACACAGTAATAGATCAGCTGTGCAAGCAGCCCACTGCTAATCTCCTCCAGCACACACCTGCTGTGGGGAGAAAGCGCATTGCATCCTGTTGCTAAGCGGAGGCTGAGGATCAAGCTGCTGGAGCCCAGACAGGTAAGTTTATTACAGTAGCTCTGAATAATGAAAAGCAGAATCTGATTGGTTGATAAGGGCAACTAAGTCTGAGTTCACACCGTGTTGGCTACTGGCATTAGTGATTGGCTGGCCGGGAATGCGTCATCAGGTGCTATATAGCACCCGGTGACATGTGAACCGGCTCAGTCCGAGTCAGGAAGAGCTGCTGCAAGGAGGGACAGATCGTGTAGGGATAGAAATTGTCTAGGCAGGGCTAGTTTTTCTGTTTAAAAGACCCAAAAGTCCTTTTAAGGACTATTTTTATATCTGGCTGCAATATTTTAATTTTTTTGGGGGGCGGGTAAAAATTGTGCAAGTTTGTCTGACCTAAAACACCACCTGCGCAGCGTGTGCTGTATAACGTTTGTGTATTCCAAATACCTGACATCCGGTGTATTGTTTTCTGCTGCTAATCAAGGCACCATTACCTGCGCTGCGTCTCCTGTATAACGTTTGCGCAAGGAGGGACAGATAGTGTAGGGATAGGATTTGGCTAGGCAGGGCTAGTTGTTCTGTTTAAAAGACCCAAAAGTCCATTTAAGGACTATTGTTATATCTGGCTGCAATATTTATTTTTTTCTTTTGGGGCAAAAATTGCGCAAGTTTGCCTGACCTTAACACCACCTGCGCAGCGTGTGCATTATAACGTTTCTGTCCCTAAATACCTGACATCCGGTGTCATTTTTTCTGCCGCTAATCAAGGCGACATTACCTGTGCTGCATGTGCAGTATAACGTTTCTGTATCCTAAATACCTGAAATCCAGTGTCATGTTTTCTGCCGCTTATCAAGGCGACATTACCTGTGCTGCGTGTGCAGTATAACATTTCTGTATCCTAAATACCTGAAATCCAGTGTATTTTTTTCTGCCGCTAATGAAGGCGACATTACCTGTATAACTTTTGCACAAGGAGGGACAGATAGTGTAGAAATTGGATTTGTCTAGGCAGGGCTAGTTGTTCTGTTTAAAAGACCCAAAAGTAATTTTAAGGACTATTGTTATATCTGGCTGCAGTATATATTTTTTCTTTTGGGGCAAAAATTGCGCAAGTTTGCGTGACCTCTACTCCACCTGCACAGCGTGTGCATTATAACGTTTCTGTAACCTAAATACCTGACATCAGGTGTCATTTGTTCTGCCACTAATCAAGGCAACATTACCTGTGCTGCGTGTGCAGTATAATGTTTCTGTATCCTAAATACCTGAAATCCAGTGTCATTTTTTTCTGCCGCTAATCAAGGCAACATTACCTGCGCTGCATCTGCTGTTTAACGTTGGTATATAGTCAGGGCCGGCCTTAGGGTAGATGGCGCCCTGTGCGAAACTTTCTCTCGGCGCCCCCCTCCCCGAGTGACAGTACTAACATCATACAGTATAGAGCTATAAATACAGTGCAGAGATATATAGAGTGATATAGGTAGGTAGAGTAAGACAGTATATGTATATATATATATATATATATATAGCTCTATACTGTCCTATATCACACTATATATCTCTGCACTGTATTTATAGCTTTCTATATTGAAATGTAACCTAATATAGCGCACATACCTCTTACATCCAGTGACGTCTCTCTGATGTAGAT
>ONZH01010662.1:0-31914 GCA_900303285.1 Rhinella marina
CCCTATCAATCAAGAAAGAGGGGCTGGCAGAGGAAGAGAGCTATAATGGCAAAAACATCTGATATGTTTTCATTTTAGCCACTGAGCCTCTTAGAAGATTGACGTCTTGTTCTGCAGAAGTCATTTCTTAGCAGTCATCCCATTATCATCATAAGCAGGATTACAATGAAAGCTAATGCCCATGTAAAAGAAGAATTAAAAAAACAGAAATAAACCATTCACAATAGGTGATGGTCAAAAGCTTACCTGCTCCCCCTCCCTACACAATGACTTTGTGCAGGTCAAGGAACATATCGTTCACACAAGACTCTCACATAAAAGTCAATGGGGCATCTGCAGACTATAGGTTCCTCTGGTCCATGTCATTGCTGTAAAAGCCAGAGGCGTAGCTACCGGGGGGGGAGGGGGGGGGCGACGGCTCCGGGCCCAGTGCCTCTGGGGGGCCCAGCAAGGATGGCCTTAGGCCACCTGTCCTGTGCTGCGGCTGCCCTCCGGTCCGGCGCTCCACTCTCTTCCCTGGCCGGCGCACACTAATGACTGACGCAGCGTCAAGTCATAGTGCGCGCGGGCCAGGGAAGAGAGTGGAGCGCCGGACCGGAGGGCAGCCACAGCGCAGGACAGGTAAAAAAGGTTTTTATTTTAACCTTATGTGGCTGGGTGGGCTGATCTGAGGTCTGATGGGGGCACATTCTGATGATCTGAGGTCTGATGGGAGCACATTCTGATGATCTGAGGTCTGATGGGGGCACATTCTGATGATCTGAGGTCTGATGGGGGTACATTCTGCTGATCTGAGGTCTGATGGGGGCACATTCTGATGATCTGAGGTCTGGTGGGGGCACAATACGCTGATCACAATAGCAGGCTAAGGGCCTGTTCACATCTCCATTTTTCCATCAGTTATTTGCATAAGTTTTTTTAACCCAAACCAGGTGTGTAGAGTACACAGAGATAAGGTATAGTGGAAAGACTTGCACCTGTTCTGTGTGTTTGACCACAGCTGGTTTTAGTTTAAAATAACTGATGCAAAAAAATGTGAATTGGCCCTAATCCTAAAAGGTGAATTCCATATATGGCTGTTATAAGATGCATTCCAACAGGACTCACAATCGATCAGCTGTCTTGGACATGCCCAGTAGCTAACCTGCTATGATGTATCATCATGCTGCACAAAAACGCAGCACAAAGTGACCTGCACTGCGAGTTTTCAAGCCACAGTATGTCAATTTGAGCTGTGGAAAGGAAAACCAGCAGCAGACTCGTGTCTTGTGTCTTCACCCCGATATTCTTGGTGTAACAGAATTAATATTTAAACTAGAGATGAGCGAATTGATTCGTCGATTCGTTGATTTTTATCGAATCTTGTGAATTTTTAGCTGCAAAGCAAATCCGAATATTAGGTGATTCGCATCGGTTTTGTACGCATTCGCTAAGTAGTTTGTCCTATAAATTATACGCTATTGCTACGTTACTCTATACGCTGTTGCGTACGAATTCAATTAATTAGCGATGCAGACTCCTCCCTGGTAGCTCCGCCCCCTTCTCCAGTGCGCGAGGAAGACGAGGCAACTCAGGCAATTAAGATGGCGACACAGCGAGGCCCTGACTGGGGAGGCATGGTGTGGGGCACCGACCCCTATGAGGAGAAGGAACCGGAGAAGATCTACATCTCTCAATATGTCCGGCAGCCTAAGAAGTCGGTTGAGGTGCCCGCTGAGGTGTTCACTCCACTGGCTGACACGGCGGAGGCGGCAGGAGTTCACTCTCCACCGCGGAAGGACTATTCCCTTCGGCAAAATTCAATGGCCCCCGAGGCTGTCACCCGGAACGCCCTGACCCTCTGGGAATACAAAAAGTTGGTAGAGGAGTGGGTTGTGCAGGTTTTGGAGCACCCACGGTACGGTGACCCCAAGCTGGAGCGCCGAAGGGGTACCGTTATTTGGTTCAGTAGGTTTTATCGGCGATTAGGAGATGGCGGAAGAATTATACGTAAACCGCCGTTCTGTAAAGCGGCCGTATCTTCCGCCCGTCCGCCACAATCTCCACCCAGGGGATTACATGGAGTATACCCCCATGAAGAGCCTCCAAAGCCCCTTTGCTACTGGGGTGAAACTCCTTAAGCGACCAGCTACTCCTGCAGCGCCCCCAGAAGACTGGAGTGAGGAGGCCCAGGCCGCAGAAGAGGCTTGGTGTTCCCATGAGACCAATGATAGGACTCTGCAATCTGAGGAGAAATCACAAGCTCAGCTGGAACCCCTGATACCAGATTTGCCACCGCCACCAATCCTTCATGTGGGACAGATGACCACCAACAGTTTTGTGTACCAGCCATCCGTGGTACAATACCAACTGCCATGGCAGGTGCAGGCCGCACAGTCCGCCGCTCGCAGAAGACCGTTACCAGAGCCCTTACAGCCGGAGATTCTGTCACCTTGTATGCCAACTTGAGGATCTGGCCCCTACATGGTAAAGGGCAAGGCCCGAGTTGCCTCGGCCCTTGCCAGTGTGACCGTCTGGTCACTACCAAGACCATCCCTGAGAGGTCGTGGGGGTCTGCTGCCGCAGCCAGTGTCGCTTTCATGAGGCAGGAGCGCCCTCTCATGTCTTTTAGCTCCAGCAGCAGTGAAGAGGACCTGCTGGCCTAAGGATCCTGCAGCTTTTATGGGAGCCACAACGTGGACTTAACCTGAAGGGTGAAGCACTAGTTGGCGTGTGTTTTTATTTTTGTTGCCCTGTGTTTGTTCTCACCCAGATGGACATGGATTGTCAGGACTCCCCCAATAAAAAAAAAAAAGTTTTAACCAAGTTGCGCAGACGTGTGCCTCATCCCTTTTTTCCCCCTTTTCAGGTTATTGGGGAGCCCCTTGAAAGAGGGTTTTTTTAAGGAACCTTTGCTGCTATTTTTTTACCCATTTGGATTACAATTTTACCTATGTGGATTACAAATTGCAACTGAGTTTGGGACTCTGTTTCAGTTGTATGACAAGCGTCAGAAGAAAAGAGACTTAAACGTGTCAGTGAGCATACTAGGTAGGTGATATTTAAAATGTTTACATTATATCTATAATGTATTTGTACTATATTGTTTGCACTGGATTGTTTGCACTAATGTTTTTACCTTTCAGCAACATTTTCAAGTATGTTGCCCATTGTGTGTATTTCTTTACAGGTACCGCAATGTGTCCTCATATTCACTTTATAGTATGGTGCATGGTTGTACTATGCTATTTGTACGCTCATGCGTACGTCTTCTAAGAAGTTGAGTACATTTTTTAAATGTACGATCGTTATTAGTGCGCGAATGTTCGCTAATAGCACATAATAATGTATATTTTGTATGCAAATACAACAAATCTATTTGTCGAATATACAAATCTTAGGAAAAGTTCGGCGAATGTTCGGCGAATAATTTTTTGAATGATTCGCTCATCTCTAATTTAAACACAAAGGGGTTCAGTGAAACCACAAACTCCAGGTATTTCTAATTGATTGCAAATGTAGCTCAGTCAGTTTACCCTAAGGGTGGGTTCACACATTGCATTTTGGTGATGTGTTTTGAAACGCATCAGGCAAAATGCAACGCTAAACGCATATGCGTTTTCACAAAAACGCATGCGTTTGGTTGATGGAAAAGTGTTTAGCGTTGTAATACTAATGATAATGATTAACAACGCTAAACACATGTTTCTACTACAGCGGACTGACGATAGATTAGTAGATCGTGCCATACTTCCATCCGCTGGCTGTGACAAGTGGTGTTAAGTGAGCGGACAGAGGAGTGGCATGATCTACTAATCTATCGTCAGTCCACATCTCCGTCCGCTGTAGTGATTGTGCAGGATAGCACTGTTGCAACAGGAAAGCTGCAGCATGATGTTGTGAACTAATCTACTGTCACAGCGTCATGCCGCACCTCCATCCAATCGCTTCTCTGCCAGGTCCGACAGTGCTCTCCTGCACCATCACAACAGTGGTGTAAAGCGAGCAGACTGAGCTGCGGCATGAGGCTGTGAACTTTAGCTTCTGTCACAGCGTCATACTGCACCTCCGTCTGCTCGCTTTTCTGCCCTAAGCTGTCTGTCACAGCGTGATGACCTGAGCACGCCGTGACATAACTCCTCCTCCCTGTCCCTCGCGCCATTTTATCCTTTCTGGCTGCTAGTGTCTAGTGCCCCAGAGCTGAAGATAAAAACTCAGTTTCCTGCCTGTATCTCTGGTTTTATAGTACACTGATCCACATGATATAATTTGAAATCTGAGCTGCTCGTATTTAAAATGGAACCAAAAACATGGTTCTCTGGGCTATAGAGGCCAGAATAAGGGCCTCTGAAGTGACCCTCCATCCTCTTAGCGTGACTCATCTCATACATAAAGTGACTCTTCTCAACTCATTTGCATATGACTTTGGAGACGATTTTTGATAGGTAAACGAGCGAGTTTTAACAGAAAAGAGAGAATGCTTGAGGGGATTGTTAGTTTAGTGATGTAAAAACTGGGGACAGGTTTCCTTTAACATAGGAGTCCCCTTGTTTTTTACTCCTATTACTCCTATATTTTACTGCATTATGTGGTAGAGTATTTAGACTAGGGTATGTAGAAAGTCTATTATACTGTACTTAACAGCATAGATGATCTAGCAGTTTATACAGTCATCTTTCTAATACAATATTATAACCACAACTAGTAGTATGTGCCTGTGAAGTTGGAAAGGTGCGTTTGGTAAGCCACTAGGTGGGGGGCCTACTCAAGTATGTTTCGCCCCCCCCTGTGCTGAACCTCTAGCTACGCCTCTGTGTAAAGCATATCCCTGAATGCTGTTAGGCGAGATGACAGCCCACATAATCATGTAAAGAAAATAGACTTTAAAGAGTCTACAATCAGGAGAAAAAAACATATTAAAAAATTTGATTAGAAAGAATATATAGCTGACACCTTCTCTTTGAATATTGAACTTGAAGTATAGTTCCATGTAGTCTGGAATGTAGGTGTAAAGTTGGGTGAAGAACACTTTTACTGATGCATTGTCTATTACAACATACTGTATAAGATATGGTGAAAATTGACAACTTTTTGGAAGAATATAACATCTATGTTTCTAGACAGGTGGCTTTGGTTAGACAATACACCCATGGACTTTGTAAACTGGAATAATGAGGTCCCCTCTGAAGATGTGTCTTTAAAGTGTGTGATGATGAATGCCAGAAAAGGAACATGGCATATGGCAAGGTGCTCTGACGACTATGGGTACATATGTAAGACGCTAAAAAGTAAGTAGTTATAACTCTGTATCTTTTTTTGAAAATTATTCTAAAATGTATGCTTCATAGCATTTCTGGATTACTATATCCTTAGACCTATCCTTAGGCTCAGTAGAGGTCTGACTCTTGGCACCCTGCCGATCGATGGTTGGAAGGGCCCACAGTACTCGGTCAAGCATTGCAGCAACTTCAGTGTCTTCTTCGGCCCTTACATCAGAACTCCATCTAATTAGTCAATGTATATGATTTCTGTGTGGGGGATTTATTTTCTACTGTAAATGCTGTGTTGTACAGAATAGTAACAATGGGACACTCATAGACATACCCTCATAGTACTTCCTAACATTTGAATCCCCATTTAAAAAACATTTAAAGTCCCATCCTCATATAGTCTAGAAATACCAACTTTGAGGCACATTTGCATAAGCCCTGATCCCTTTGAGGTATAGTTGGGAGGTATGTCCATAAAAATGTGTTCAAATTGTAATCAATATATTACTTTTTATATCTCATTTATAACCTGTTGTGTCTTGTGTTTACAGCTCCGCTGCCAACTGAGAAGCTAGCAGAGAAACCAGGTACTTGAAAAAACACCTCTAGGTGCTCACTGGGATCTCTGTCACCTTGGAGATCTAGCTAGCCTCAACAACTCAATTCTCTAATTTGATATAAAAGTTATTTTCCCCGATATCAGCTTTCAAGAAAAAGTCAGGAGGCAATCATACACATTACGTGATTGGCTTCAGCCGGCTGATGCATATGGCCAGCTTGTGCGAATGGGTAAAATTTTATAAAAATTGTATGAAACGTAATACAAATTTGTAAGTACTTAAAGGAGTTGTCCTATCTCAGACATTGTTAGGATATGCCCCCAATGTCTGTTAAGTGCGGGTTCCACCTCTGGGACCCGCACCTACACTTAGAACAGGGCCCGCAAAGTCCCACGCAGCTGCCCTGCATTCATTCCTACTAGGGGTAGATTGGCCATAGACCTTACAGGGAAACTTCCTGGGGGGCCGATTCCCACAAGGCCGCCTGAGCACTCCTCATGACTGGCCAGTGGAAGTTTTTGAGGATGTATTTTGTGCTTCTGGTTCAGTATTTTGTGATGGACTGTGGTATTTGGCTCTGTTGGGGTGGTATAATGTGCCACAATATGGTATTACTGTCCCTGCCTTCCATCAATTTGCACCCAACTACTAGTTGGGACCACTTTTAGTATTTTTTCCAGGGCCACTTCAGGTTCCCAGTCCTATGAGGCTCTCGCTATAGAAGTGAATGGAACAGCGGCCGCACTTGCGCTGGGCGCTTCCCTTTTAATGGGACTTCTGAAGATAGTCGAGCGTCTCTCGCTTGACTATTTTCAGTGCTGCCATAGGAATGAATGGAATGCGGGACCTGCATCTATCAGAGTTTGGGGGCATATCCTAGCAACATACCGCCAATGTCTGAGATGGTACAATCTTTTTAAATAATCTGTGTATCCATGGAAAGATTGTTTTCAGTTATTGTAATGAGGTTTGAAAGGGTTTTCCATGATGTTGATATTGATGTCCTCAGGATAGGTCATCAATATCAGGTTGGCGGGATCCAATACCCTGCATATGCCAGCTGTTACCTTGTAACTCCAGCGCCAGAACTCGTCACCGTCACAACTGTGCAGTGTAGTGGACGGAGCTGCTCCAATTGAAGTGAATGAAGTTACATACCAGAAGTTTACCAGCTCTGTCCCCTGGACAATAGACATAGTTGTGAGCAGCGACTTCCAGAAATACAAGGTAACAGCTGACCCCCGTCAATCTGATGTTGATGGTCTATCTAGCACTCTCAACATTCTTTGAGGCTCTGTTCACATGTGCATCAGATGCTCTGTCCAGTTACTCTGTAGTCTTTGATCACAAAATTAGTGCTGCATGCGTCACTTTTTCTTCCATTGAAATGACGCACACCCATATTAAGTCAATGGAATCCATTATATGTGACATTATACTAATACTAAGAATATTACTCTAAAATGCTCACTATAGTATTTTTAATCTGCTGGAAATTATGCAGTGTCCCCTCTGCCAGTAGACATTATAAGGGTCATTTATCAAACAGGTGTAAAGTAGAATTGGCTTAGTTGCCCACAGCAACCAATCAGATTCCATATTTCATTTTGGACAGCTCCTTTGGAAAATGAAAGGAGGGATTTGATTGGTTGCTATGGGCAACAAAGCCAGTTCTGCTTTACACCAGTTTGATAAATGATCCTCTATCTATGTGATAACTTTCTAATCCATATTTTCCTTTACAGAAGAAAAACCCTCCCATGGCTCACATGGCAGGACCATTGTTCTGGTTGTTCTTGTCATACTTATCATTGTCGGCATCCCCACCACAGTCTTCTTCATATACAGAGGGAAAAGGAGCAAGCCACAACCAGAGAATGGTTTCAACAACACAATGTACTTTGACAGAAGTGGTGCGGATCTGGCACACGATGAAAACGTCTTAGTGGAAAACATGGAGCAAAATGATGACGTAAACTCTTCACTTATATGAAATGGGACAGATTCCAGCGATATTCACTAGTCCATAACAATACACATCAACGAGGAATAAATGAGACTGATGCACAATTACAAAATGACCTCAATAATGAGAAAAGTGAATTAGAGAGGTTGTCTCATCCACAGCGAGATGGGACTGGCACTAGCCCCAGTTGGACAGGTTTATGAAAACAGCCAAGTAGATTGGCGCTCTGCGGTTTATGTAACTCCCATTGCAATGAATGTAAGTTACATAAACAGAAAAACAAGTTGCACCGCTTCCATAACTCCCAAGCTATGAAAACATCCTAGCTTGCTGTGCTACACTATTTGTATAGTTCACATTCACTGCAATAGCCAGCGGAGTGTCAGCATTCACACTCCGCAATTTCCGTAAACCCGACCACATGAGATCAGCTCTTAGTCCCATCTCCCCGTGGACGCAACCCCTTTAATGCAAACTTGTAAAGTGGAAATAAATTCTTGTCGATTGTTATCATATATATATAATGAAGACATTTGCAGCACAAATAAATT
Organism: Rhinella marina; assembly: GCA_900303285.1. NCBI lineage: Eukaryota > Metazoa > Chordata > Amphibia > Anura > Bufonidae > Rhinella > Rhinella marina. The sequence goes on from ONZH01010662.1 coordinate 8,327, forward strand.
TTAATGGAGTGATTTAGTTACTGCGCTATTTTTTTGCCTTGGGCGTGCAAATTTAAGGTGGTGGAGCGCCCCCCTCTGGACAAATTTGGGGCTGTCATTGCTTGTTTGTTTATTTGTAGGCAAAGTCAGACTAATGTGAACAGTGTGCATGCTCTAGACTGGGTTTAGCATGTTTTTCCCAACTCCCCACAGGTCTACCAGCAGAGTCTACTCACTGCGTTGTTTCCCATTGTATTCTATAGTAATATACTTTTTTAGTTCATTTATACTTTTATAGGTTCTGATTGTCCACCTAGCTACAAGCATTAGTTGCCTGTAACCTGTCTTGGATGAAGTACTGCCCGGTACACCATTGCTGGAGAATGACACAGTAGATGGGCCCTAAAAGTGTTGTAACTCCCAGAGAGGTTACATTCACTATGCTTAAAGAGCCAGCCACAGTATCTACGTGTTGTGTATCTGAAATGTCCAGCAGAAGGGTGTAGAACCAAATTTCAGGAGAGGAAGCTACTACTGGGGAAGCTCTTTTATTCTAGTCAGGTAGAGGCCAGGCAGAGTGTTAGTGAGAAAGATAAATCTGAGTTCTGTGCACAGAAATGCAGTGACCGGGTGGTTCACAGCTAAAAGGAGCTGTGTAACTTTTCTTGCCCTAGACTCAGTTGCTAGGTATGGGCTGGCCCCACCTCTCTAAGCTAGGAGCTGCAGTAGATTGTGAGCAGCTAGTAACCAGTGTGAGCAGCTCGTGTGTGTATAGCTGGTGTCTGAGAGAGAAGCAGCAGACAGGGTTACACCAGCCCTTCAAGCTGAGAGAGACCAATTATTGTATTTTAATGACCTTTAATGTATTTTAATGACCATAAAAGTTAAAACATATAAAATAAAAATATAATAAAAAAACACCAACACCAACCAAAACAATCGCCATAGTCGTCCTGCTCATGCAAAACTATACATAATATGCCAAAACGACTGATACAAAATAGGGGACATGTTTTAGTAATTTATTTTGGCACCAGTTTGCAAAATAATAAAATAAATAAAAAACATTTTAACATTTTTTTTTGTAGTTTTCCTAAACCAAAACTGAAAAAAAATCTCTAAAAAGCATATCAAAAATATATATGACACGAAAAAGGTTGCAAAAATTATTTTGACAGTATAACGTGTGAAAAGGTTAGGATTGTTATACCACAACATGCACTAAATCACGAAAAAGTGTCTTGTCATTAATGCCTTTTCAGGTCTTGTCAATAAGGGGTTAAAATTCTGACTAGTCAGGATGAGCGGATGAGAGGAGAATGCCTTGTGTTTGTGTTGGTATTGTTTATCCTGCAGGAAGGGACTTGTCAGCATCTTCCCTTGCAATATTTTATTGTCTCCGTCTTAGACAAATCAAGGACAAGATATGAATAGTGGTGATACTGATGAGACTTTCTTCAGATTTCCCAAGTCTCCTGTAAGATCCTGCAGCCTCGGATCTGCCGGTAACTCAAGTTTCCTATAAGTAATATTGAAGCAATAGCTTTCATAGCAATACACTAGTGCGCCTCAATGGCTGAGTACTAACGTAATAGATTCATGTACACTACTGTATGTGTACCCCAGTAATTTATAAAGTGGACATCCCACTGCCAAAGTTTCTTTTATGGTGGCACCATCACCCACCACCATCCATGGGTTTAAATACTGTACCATTGAAATTGCCCATGTGGCCTATATGGATCCTTGGAGTGATGGGTCTCAACCCAAAGAGGTGATAACCCAAATGGCATGGAAACGTCATGGAGAAGGAAACAAATAACAGTCCCTTCTGTCATAGGTAGCAAAACCTGGTACCATAGTAAGGGGCCCATTGTAAACTGTGCGATGGGGCTCCATCTCCTCTATGCCACTATCCCAAAATGTCACTGATCTTTCTAACCTCTATCCACACTTCTACCTTGTGTGAGAACCTTGTGCTTTCTTGAACTCTGGTGATTTTCCAAAAGGGAAGACCTGTGCATGTTTTCACAACCCATAGAAAAAGGGGACCAGAGGCCGCCTGAGCCGTTTTCATGGGACTCAAAGCAACTGCTTGTGACTCTTGCAGGTATAGAGTGGGGCATAAAGTGAATCTGTCACCAGCAACCTCTCTATCGTAGACACGTAGCTGTGGTTCACCTGATTAAGACACCGTTTTTCTTTTGTTGATCTGAGGCTCCGTTCCAGCGCTGTGATACATTTTCTTAGTATGAAATTAAGGCCTTTGCTCTTTTTGCACCCAAGCTCCACTCTTTTCTGTGGCCAGCCCCTTCCTCACTGGTTGAGTGACAGGGCCAGGCAGTGGCAAAATAGAGAGGGAGGTGTTGGCCACAGAAAGAAGCGGAGCTTGGGTGCAATAAGAACAATGATGACACTTTCATTGTAATAAAGGTCTAATTTGCCTATTAGGAAAAGGTATAACTCGGGAACGGAGCCTCAGATCCACAAAAGAAAAACAGTGAGCCAAGTAAGCCCAAAGTGAAGCCTCATCCAAGAAACAACATTCCTGATACTCAAAAGCAGCCAGAGACAAACTTAACTGAAAGACTACCCCTGAGCGGAATTGAACAGACATCTAAAGAATCTTTAAAACCATCAAAGCTTTGAACTGGATTCAGACAGTAAGGTGCTGCTCGTTTATGGTAAAAGGACTTTACTGCTTAAGGAAAGGATATATTGCTTTGGTGCCCACCAAACTTTGAGATAGACTGGCCATCCGATATGAGATCTGCACTGCAGAAAGGGTTAATGCGAATGTGGTTATTTGGGAAGATTGTGACGTGAGCTTAGAGTAAGACTCCGGGAGGATTACTGACCATCATTGCTACTACCTCTTCACAACTATTGGGAGAAGCCTACTTTGTGACATTCTCCAGAACCATGGCTTTTGCTTCTGTATGAACCACTCCACCTATCTATTCAGTAAAGAGAGACTTTATTTATTGCAAAGAAATGGGCCTCTGTCATAATCTGCTGGCCATGCCATCACCCTGTTCCCCTTGCACCCATCTCCTTAACATCAAGGGCACCCCACCTAACACCAGGCAGGAGCTCCCAGAAAACCAGGGAGTGCCCAGAGGGAAGAAAGGGTGCAGAGACCCAGGGGGGCTTTGAAGTGAGGAGAGCCACCATGAATCACCAACACTCCTATCAGTGCCACTACTACTACTTCCATACTGGAAGGATCCACATGGGTTCACTGAAATACCTCTGTATTCCAGTGTATTATTTCAGTTACAGAAAAACTGACATAATGGCTACTAGGCGCTGCCAACAGCAGAGCCTAATAGGTATCCGTACATATCAGGCCATTCTCAGGGCTCAGGCTGCCATAACAACCTCTCAGAAACTGGGAGCTGATATGGTATGAGGGACTGTGCACCCCAGAAGAAACTTACAATTTAATATTTTAATAGGAAGTATATTTCACTCTAAAGTTACAATTGACATGCTGCAGATTTCAAAATCCACACTGCAGGTCAATTTTAGCACATAAAAAATGCAGTGTGTCCATGGGATTTGGAAAACCTCATTTTCTTTCCTGCTGCAGTACAGTATTAGCGTTCATTCACACGACCGTAGTTTTGGGCTGCATCCGGCCCTCATTTTTTTCAGGATCAGATGCTGACCCATTAGTTTTCAATGGCCTCGCAAAAAAAAAAAAAAAAAAAAAAAAAAACATGTCCTATTCTTGTCTGTTTTGTGGGTAAGGATAGAACATTTCTATAGAAGTTCAAAAATAAATGGTAGCATACACTCAGCCATGTGCATGAGCCCTTACTCCGAGGTTTTTCTGCACTAAAATCCTTGTGGAAAAACTGTAATTTGCATCATGTGTAAGACTTCTGTGCCTAACGTGCGCCATTGAACCTTGATTATTGTCCAGTTTTAGGCTACCTGCAAATGGGTGCAGGTTTAGGGCTCATGCACAGGGACATGTGTGCCCAGAGCTCGTATTGCCATTGTGGGTCTGCCATTGGCTTGAATGGGTCCGTAATCCTCAAGATAATGTGCGGTGTGGAGGCATGAATCGGAAGCCCACGGAAACACTACGAAGCTCTTACGTGGGATTTCGGTTCATGGCTCCGCACCACATGTCTTATTTTTTTGCGGTGCAGACCTTCTCTTGGGGATCGCAGACCCATTCAAGTCAATGGGTCCCCATCTGCAAACGTCGTGCACACGGACGGTGCCCGTGCATTGCAGACCGCTATTTGCAGTCTGCAGCACGGGCATGGGGCACACATGCTCATGTGCATGAACCCTTACAAGCAGGAAAATCTACTCTGCTCCAAAAAACCACGTGTTGGTTGAGGATTTGATGCAGTTTTGTCACAGATCTCACCCTTACATTTCAGAGGGTGAAATCAGCACAAAAGAATTGACATGCTGTAGATTTCAGAATCCGTATGGTAGGTCAATTTCCACATGGACAAAAAGCAAAGTCTACATGTTATTTGTCTAATCTTATTCACTTTGTCTGTACTGTATTAAACTTTGGTTTTTCCACACAAAAAATTGCATGGAAAAACGCTCATGATCCACACCGTGTGCAAGTACAATAACCCTGATTTTGGCTGTAATTGCATAGATTAAAAAGGTGCCGGTATGAGAAGGCAGTGTAGGTTAAGAATTAGCAAATTAGTGGCACAAAAGTACGGGCATAGCTAGTTTTAAAACAATTTCAGTCAATTTCACAATTTCAACTGTACCACATTATTGGCTGCTTATACTGCCCTCTAGTGGTTATAGAAAGCATGTAGATAAACTGTGTGTATAAGAACACAAGGAGAACCTGACAGTGTGCTTACCAATTACAGTATATGTCTTATACTGTATATGCAAAGGGAAGATTTATTAGTCCTTTCCTGACATTGAGGATGTTCAGTTGTTACATATGTGGTTGGCTCAAGAGCTGACTGGGTAATGTAGCCAGAAGATATCTGTTGGCACCATCTGTTACAAGACCAATCAGATCACACACGGATGCCGCAGTCAATTGCAACCATGGTACGTAAGAGGTCATTTAAAGGTTCTGTCAGATGATCAAACCTTTAGAAGGTGGCCAGGAGCCTTATGAAGGTTCCCAGGCCTGCCATTGTACAGATCCTATTAAGCCTTAACAGTAACATAGCAGTTTGGCCATTAAAGGGTATCTGTCAGCAGATTTGTACCTATGACACTGGCTGACCTGTTACATGTGCACCTGGGAGCTGAAGGCATCTGTGTTGGTCCCTTGCACATATGTGCCCGCATTGCTAAGAAAAATGATGTTTAAATATATGCAAATGAGCCTCTAGGAGCAACAGGGGCGTTACTATTACACCTAGAGGCTCTGCTCTCTCTGCAACTGCTGCACCCTCTGCACTTTGATTGACAGGGCCAAGCAGTGAAAACATTATGCCCAACAGAAAAAAAATCAAAATGGTCAAGAGGTCATACATACATAACTGAAAATGGTAACAGTAAAAACACAAAAACATTTTTAAAAATTCTTTTCATATTTAAAAATGAATCATATGTGTCATATGGTGTCGAGTGGGTGTCACACTACGGACTTGCAGTGCAGCACTCATACTGACCTTCCAACACTGCCGGGGTTGCATAGCTTTATATTGATTTACGATTCTATATAAACCTTACAGGTCTGGAATGTACTGGATAACACTGACAGCATTATGTCAGTGTTAGGCTACATTCACACGACCGTATGTGTTTTGCGGTCTGCAAATTGCGGATCCGCAAAAAAAAAAAAAAAAAAAACGATGACGTTCCGTATGGCATCCGTTTTTTTTTTGCGGATCCATTGTAACAATGCCTATCCTTGTCAGAAAAATGGACATGTTCTATATTTTTTGCGGGGCTACTGAACGGACATATGGATGCGGATAGCATAGTAACATAGTAACATAGTAACATAGTTTGTAAGGCCGAAAAAAGACATCTGTCCATCCAGTTCAGCCTGTTTTCCTACAAGTTGATCCAGGGGAAGGCAAAAAACCCTGTGAGGTAGAAGCCAATTTTCCTCACTTTAGGGGGAAAAATTCCTTCCCGACTCCAGTCAGGCAATCAGAATAACTCCTGGATCAACGACCCCTCTCTAGTAACTATAACCTGTAATATTATTACCCTCCAGAAATACATCCAGGCCCTTCTTGAACTCTCTTAGTGAACTTACCATCACCACCTCCTCAGGCAGAGAGTTCCATAGTCTCACTGCTCTTTACCGTAAAGAATCCTCTTCTATGTTTATGTACAAACCTTCTTTCCTCCAGACGCAGAGGATGTCCCCTCGTCATGGTCACTGTCCTCGGGATAAATAGATGATGGGAGAGATCTCTGTACTGACCTCTGATATATTTATACATAGTTATTAGATCTCCCCTCAGTCGTCTTTTTCTAAAGTGAATAAGCCTAATTTTGATAATCTTTCTGGGTACTGTAGTCCACCCATTCCAGTTATTACTTTAGTTGCCCTCCTCTGAACCCTCTCCAGCTCTGCTATGTCTGCCTTGTTCACAGGAGCCCAGAACTGTACACAGTACTCCATGTGTGGTCTGACTAGTGATTTGTAAAGTGGCAGGACTATGTTCTCATCACGGGCATCTATGCCTCTTTTGATGCGACCCCATTATCTTATTGGCCTTGGCAGGCAGCTGCCTGACACTGGTTTCTGCAGCTTAGTTTGCTGTTCACTAAAATTCCTAGGTCCTTTCCATGTCAGAGTTACCCAATGCTTTACCATTTAGTATGTACTGGTGACTTGCATTATTCCTTCCCATATGCATAACCTTACATTTGTCAGTGTTAACCTCATCTGCCACTTTTCTGCCCAAGCCTCCAGTCTATCCAGATCCTGCTGTAGCAGTGCACTGTCCTCTTCTGTGTTAATTACTTTACACAGTTTAGTGTCATCTGCAAAAATTGATATTTTACTGTGCAAGCTTTCTACAAGATCATTAATAAATATATTGAAAAGAATAGGACCCAATACAGACCCCTGTGGTACCCCACTAGTGACAGTGACCCAATCTGAGTATGTACCGTTAATAACCACCCTCTGTTTTCTATCACTAAGCCAGTTACTTACCCACATACAGACATTTTCTCCCAGGCCAAGCATTCTCATTTTATATACTAACCTTTTATGTGGTACCGTGTCAAATGCTTTGGAGAAGTCCAAATATACGACATCCATTGAGTCGCCGCGGTCAAGTCTAGAACTTACCTCCTCATAGAAACTGATTAAATTGGTTTGACATGACCGATCCCTCATGAAGCCATGCTGATATGGAGTTATTTGCTTAGTTTCATTGAGGTACTCCAAGATAGCATCTCTCACGGTGTGCTGTCTGCATTTTTTGCTGACCCATTGAAATGAATGGGTCCGCATCCTATCCGCCAAAATAAAGGAGCGGACACGGAAACAAACTACAGTTGTGTGAATAAAGCCTTAGCCAATACATTCCAGACCTCTATGGGTTACATAGCATCATAAATCAATAAAACGCTATGCAACCCCAACAGTGCTGGATGTTCAGGCCGGGTGCTGCGCTGCGAGCTCACAGTGTGACACCCGCTCATCTGAAAGGGGCCTTAATCGATACTTTTACTACTTTTCTTGTGCTTTTGAAAATGGAAGTCTAAAAAGTCTCAAATTATAGCATAAATATAGAGAGCTTCATAACGCGTGATATAAAAGCAGTGTAAAGTCTTTAATTTCCACCAAAGTATTTTATGGATTGAACTGGGAGATTACATCATGGCTACACTTGTGGTCATTTTCTGGATGGAGGTTTTGTATGCTCCTGGGCCCCCAAAACAGAAGCTGTAATAGGACCCTAACTATGATTTATTGTAATACTAATCTCTTCAGAGAGACCACTGGGCCCCTTGAGACTACAGGGCATGGATGAGACAGCAAACTCTGCACTACCTATAGTTACACCTCTGCCTATATCCATAAGTAGTTGATGTCTGTGGAGATGAAGTAGACTGACTGTCTTCTCCACTTCCCATGAATGAGTCACATTTGCTGTCTAAACATTTTACTATCAGTTATCCTGAGGAAGGAATAAATATCTCTGATTATTTCCCTTTCGAACACAAAGTTGCTTACAAGAAATTTACAGAACCATCATTAGATACCAGTTCCTCTATGCACGAGTCTCTTTGTACATGAGGGCTGATTTAATAACCTCTTAAAGGCGTTTTTAAATTTGCATCAACATCCTTTGAAATAATCATTCATGAAAGTTGCGGTAATTCTGTAATGTATTTCTTTTGCCTTTATTGCTCCTACCTCCCGTTCTGGGCTGTGGTCACATGACCATGTCCATGCAGCTGTTTCTTATTTCCTGTGATGTCATGTCCATGGGCGGGGCAGAGATAGGGGAGTGTCTATGTAACTAACTGGGTGGGAGGAGCTATAAACTAGCTGGGATGTGTTAGGGGTGGGGCTGGAGCTAGAGCAGAGAAAGGAGAAAGCATCATGAGTTTGGTTGGATATGGCAACAGGAAGTTACATACAGGATGGAAACAAACCAGAGGGATTGGTTTACATGGTGGAAACGGATCAGGAGAGTCCAAATTGAAACAGGAACATGGGGGCAAACACATGACAGAGGGGCAAATAAACTAAGAAATGCAGTCTCCCTCCCACTTTGCAACACTTGCCACAGTTAGCATTGACCACAGCATCAAATGTGTGAGATCAACGTAGTTTTCGGACTACGGACTCTGTGCATTCCGTGTCCATATGTCCACGTGTCCATTCCGCAAAAAGAAAAGAAAAAATAGAACATGTCCTGTTTTTGTCCTTTTGTGGACAAGAACAGGCATTGTTACATTGGATCCGCAAAAAATGGATGCAACACGGACGTGACACGGATGCCATCCGGATCTGTGCTTTACGCAAAATAAATATGGTCATGTGCATGAGCCCTTATCCTGGACGATACAGCAGAGTGCCAGCTAAGCAGTGGTGTAGCGTGGGTTGCCAGTGCCCGGGGCAAGCAAAGTATTGCACACCTGATGCAGCCCTCAGCAGCCTGACACAGACATGATAACATTACAGTACCTCCTCAGTCTGTAAAAGCTGTTTCTGGCTGCAGATACTGGCTCACTGCTTTAGTTCCAGCTCTTCAAACATGGTGGTCTCCGTGGTCTCCCTCCTCCTACTGCAGTGTGAAGGAGCCCCATCTCCTCTTCATTCTCCTCCCCTCTTCACTGGGTTTATGCAGATCACAAGTTAGGAGTACAAGAGGGGGCGGGGCCATGACTTGTGCCCAGCATCCTGATCCTGAGGCAGCCTGCGCGCAGTGTACGTCCTAAGGGTGAGTGAATGCCATTCACTCTGTCTCAAGCAGCGCACTTTGCACATTCCTCCATTGCCATTTAGTGAATGATTCACTGAATGACAATTGTGGGATATGCGCATCGCACTGCCTGCCACATAGAGAATGGTATTGTCAGTTTAAAATGCTCAGGCTGCTGGGCGCCCCCTTGCAGCTTGGGGCCCGGGTAACCGCCCCTCTGCCCCCCCCCACCCTACACCACTGCAGCTAAATCATCCAGCACCTCCACCCAGTTGCTGAGACCATGCCAACAGGGCTCCTTAATAGTACAGTGTAAATTACCTTCCTGTATCAAAGTGCTACTATTGCGCAGAGAATGTTCATATTTAGTGGTTCATATTTAGAAGGCAGAAGATATTCACAGTGGCTCAACCCACATAATACATTTGGTGCATCTTGATAGACTATAGTTATTAGTTAAAGAGTTTTCCTTTTGCCACCAGTTCACTTACTTCAGAGCAATATTTGAGCCACGTCCTAATTTTCTAAAACACACATTTCTGGCCGATGTTCAAAATTGTCTAGTAATGCGTAAAAAGTCTAAAATACATAATAAAATTGGCTTAAGGCATGTGTGCCAGATTGTGAGGCAGAATTTGGGTACACAAAAGCTTCCAGCTCTTTTTTTTTTATTCCCTGTAAACACAAGTTACTGTTATGTTATGCATACACATACGGTATAGTATCAGTCCCAAGTTTAACATAATACATTGCCTGAACCAAGATCACTACATAAATACAGCACCATAACCAAGCTGATAACATAAATACAGCACCAGAACCAAGCTCATACAAACACAACACCAGGACCAAGCTTATAAGATAAATACTGTACCAAAAGCAAGTTTATAAAATAAATATAGTACCAGAAACAAACTCATTATATTAATACACTGCCAGAAACAAGCTCTTAACATAAATACACCACCAGAACCAATCTCTGTATCTAAATTCAGCACCAGAACAATACTCATAACAAAAATGGCATCAGAACCAAGCCCATAACAAAAATTCAGCACCAAAACCAAGCTTGGTACATAAATACAGCACCAAAACTGAGCTCGGTACATAAATACAGCACCAGAACCAAACTCTATAAGTTCATTAATAGCATTCTTGTGCACTTTCTGCAGGGTCTACTCTCCTTAATGTAAATGCCCATACAGCGTAGGTAGGTTTAGAGTAGGACCTGTCTGACTTAGACCACCTTGGCGCTGGTACAGATGTGTTTTGATCAAAATATATTGGCTGAGAGTCTCAGATGTTATCATATCAGAGTGAGGGCTTAGTATATATATAATGTTTGCATCTATTGTGTTAGTGTGTTATTTTCCATGATTTTTTCAATCTCATAAAATAATTCCAGCAACAGAACTAACCTCATAAGAGAAATACAGCCCCAGACCCATGCACAGTACAAAAATCAATTGCAGAGTCAAGATAAGCTTTTCTGTATACGTTTATACTTTTAGTTATACTGTTACACACACTGTGTCCCCTGAACATAATACTGCTACACATGCCATGCCCCTAAATATAATATTGCTGCACACCATAGTTCCTGAATAATTGGGTACATCTACACCATGATTTTGGTCATGACTAGTGATGAGTGAGCATGCTTGGCCGAACTCGCTGTTCGGCCGAGCATGCCTGCGCTCGGGTTCACTCGGTGTTCGGCCGAACACCGAGTGTACTCGAGTGCAAAGCTCGAGTCCCCTCCCAGCACGAAAACGGATCCGAAGACGGATGCAAGTCAATAGGGACGGATCCATTTGGTGTGACACTATAGTAAACGGATCCGTCCTCCATTGACTTTCAATGGAGTTCATGATGGATCCGTCCTTACCTTTCCCAGAAGCTCCCTCCTCCCTCCATCGCTGTGGTAAAACTTACCACTCTGTGCGCCGTCTTTCCTGCTGGAACAGGTCGGGAGCTACGGGGAAAGGTAAGTAGTGTCTGTGTATCTTCCGAGCGGGGGGTGCCTGGTTTAGTCCCATAGACTTCAATTATGGCCAGAGCATTCGAGCACACGAGCACCTGGGTGCTCGATCAACACTAGTCATGACAGCTATTGTGCGACCAAAGATCGCAGTGTAGCAAGTCTGCCATAGGAATGAATGGAGTCACAGTGTGACTCACACTTATGCTGCAGCTGTAAAATGTGAATTGAAAAGAATCCAGCAGTGTTGTTTTTTTGCAATTCATGTATCACAGTTGCAGCATAAGTGTGAGTCACACTGTGAACCCATTCATTCCTATGGCAGCCCAGCTACACTGTGATACTTGGGTGCGACACACCCAATGGCTTTGTAGACATACCCAAATACTGTTGCACACACCATGCACCCTGAATATAATAATGCTACACAATATGCCTGAATATAATACTGCTATGCACAATGCCTCCTTAATAAACAGTAAGCTGTTATGCACACCACAGCTTCTGAATCTATTAATTATGACACTATGCTCCTGTATATAATACTACACATCATGCTTCCTGAATATACAGTAATAATGTTAAATCCACCACAGCTCCTGTACATAATATTGCTGCACACACTGCACCCATTAAATGAAATACTACTACACACACCAGGCACCCCCTGAATATAACACTGCATCACATCCCCTGTCTCCTGAATATAATACTGCTACATACTGTACATTATGCTCTCATAATATCATGTTTTCACATGCACCTTGCCTCTTGAATATACTAGTGCTACACACTATGAATCATTAGGTGCTTTCCCGGTGCATAGAGAGGACGGAAATCCTAAATAAAGGAGCAGTGTCCCGGAGGCTACAATCTAAAAGTTGTCAAGTATGCATATAACAGTTCAACTTAGGTGGCATGACACCCACAACAGAGTCAAATGGTAACCCATAGCAACAGTGGATGCAGCGCTTCTTCTAAGAGGAGGTTATGGAGGTTACAGGTACGTACAGCGAGGCCAGCATCTTCATTAGACTGTAAGGGACTACCCAATGCAAGTGTTGCCTGAGCAGTGGCCCCAATGCTATGCTGGTTCCCCCAGACATCATAATTTCAGAAAGTCAGGTTCTGAAGTAAACCAATGTGCTTCTGTACTGAAGAAACTCAAGTGCTAAACAATACAGGCGATGCATAAGGCTGGCTTCTCCAGTCTCCTCCCTGGCAAGAGAAAGGCCTGACCTAGATGTCCCTTTCTCTCTCAGAAGGCTGGTACCCTGGCCAAAGGCAGGTGGCCCGGAGTCTTTAACTCAGTCATCAGGCAGACTATCCCCTTCTCAGCATCTTCTCAGAATTCATCTAGTCTGAAAGAGTCTCTCCTACTAAACATTGGTCCCTATCTACAGACCTCTAGGGGCTCTCACAGGACTACCATTAGTTGGGTGGTGATTGGCCACAGCTTTATTTATTTTCTCCTATAACACAGAAAAACCCAAGCCTTGAACTGCTCGAAGCATCAATTATCAGGAGTGGTATGCCAGCCGCTGGACTCCCAGCTGGCAAGTCCGCCATTTTTCTTCACCCTATACTCTTAATTGTGTTCATACCGCCATGGAGGAGCCACTGTACCCTACACGGGGCTCCGACCACCACCCAACATAAACATAACATCTGGGCACATCAAAGCCCTGTTATACCCTTCCAATTGACGGTGGCGAACCACTATACCCGAACGAGACCGGACAAAATGAGAAATCTGGGCATTCACCATTCTGCGGCACTTCTCCATGGCCTCAGAATCCCTAGGGCCAAGGCAGACAATGCGGGGAACAATCTCCGACCAGACAAGGATCTCGAGGAAAAAATGAAGCAAAACGATCCGTGTCCGCCCGCATAAGCGTCATGAGCTCTGCCAGTCTTAAGGTGCAGCGATCATTCCCCCCGGCATGGATAACCAGAATCACAAGCCTGGTTGAGGATCTGCTCATGTCTTCCACCTCGGGAAGTACTTGGAGCCAACGGAGACCACGGATACCACGCCAGGACACATCGACCTCCCGAAAACCTAAAGTGTGCGACTACCCAGTCTGCAGTCTGCTCTCTGGGCCGCCCAAAAAACATAAGAATGGCTGATGATCCAGACAGCTGGACGAAGAGCATCTATAAGAAACATATGAAATAAAACAAGGAAATAGTGAAATATTTATATTTTTTTTAATATAAAAGCAGGTCGGGGTGGATATAAGACGCAAAACATGAAGAACGCCATTTGCCAATGTGCATCACCTCAGCTTCCGGGAGGCCGGCCCTAGGTGCCTCTGTTGCAGCGCCGATTCGAAATGAATGCGTCCCGAATAAACGAAGGTCGTAGCCCAAACGACGCAAGCAACTTTTAAAGAGGGAAGTAAATTGAAACTTGGTGAGGGGGAAAGATCCATGTGGACCAAGAAATTAGAACTGCAAGGGCGCAAAGAGTGGTATTCTGTAACCAAACATACCGGGCACGCTGGGCTTGGGACTTGGTGCAGAGGAATCCACGCACCCCTGCCAAAAACGTCAGTTTTAGAGCGACGGATTCGGACACGTAATGACCCATTGCCCAGTGATATATCACTGGGGAGAAGGCCACCTGGCTTGTTTCAGAAAGGGGGCAACAGTTCACCAGCTCTGAGGGCGCCAAGAAAGGCAAGGCTGAAGCTGGCAGATAACAATTCAGACTCGAAGAGAGAACAGCAAACCGTCGGGCATGAAGAAATTAAACCGCAAAGCAACTGATAAGAGACTGGACATCGGCATTCCGTTCGTACATATTCCTTGCACCAACCTCTCAGTGCCTGCGTAATCAAAAAGGCTTTAGTGACATCGGGCCAACCAAGAATCTGAAAGTGGAAGGCAATTCTCGACAGCTTGCGCTGGGCTACGGACGTGGAAAAACCGAGCAAATGCAAGCGCAATAAAAAATCAACTGTAGTCTGCAATCGGACATCACCCCTGCTCAGATCTCATCTCCCACCAATGGAAAGAAATTTTTTCCACGCCTTACCATGAGCTCTCCACATACTGTAGCTGGAGTCACAGAAGAGGATATCAGGGACATTAGCTGTTGTCTACCAGCCGCCAGAGGTGCTGTGGACACATCACGCCAACTGGACACGCTCCTGGGAGGAGGGCTTTGAAGTCCTGCCCAACGAAACCGAGAAAGGGCATCAGCCGTAAGGTTAGAGGTGTCGGGAACATGGTGGGCCCTGAAGTATATGTTATGCTTAAAAAATCGTCACACTAAATGGCACAAGAGGATGAGCATAGGCAATGATGAGGATGACAAACTGTTAATACAGTGAACAACGCTCAAATTATCTGTCCAAAACATGATGGTTAGCCAACCTGGGGCCCCAAAGCTCAATCGCCACGATAATTGGAAAGAGTTCTAATAATGTAATATTTTTGTAAAAAGCCCAAAGAAGTCCAAGACTCAGGCCAAGGCAAAGCGCACCAGTCGTTGCCCAAAAATGGCTCCAAAACCATATGAGCCCGAGGAATCTGTAAACAAGGAAAGCTCCGAATTGGTGCATTCGCCAGCCGGGAAGCAAGTATGGCCATTGTAGGAGGAAAGGAAAACCTGCCAAACCCTTAAATCCGTTTTTAGCAAGCTAGTAATGCAAATATGGTGCCGGGGGGATGTGGCCCTGCAGGTGGCGAAGGAAAGGTGGCAGGAAAAAACTAACAAGCCAAGGAGGGATTGGACCTGGAGGAGCGTGGCTTTCTGGATTGATAAAAAATCTTGGATCAAGTGCAGCAATCTCTCAAGTTTGTCAGTAGGCAGGCCGGAAAACTATGTCAACGGAATCGATCTCAATGCCTAAGAATGATGTGACATGTGACCGGACTTCAGTATTGTCGGGTGCTATCGAGACCCAGAAACGTTGCATAAAATATAGAAAGGTGTTCAATAAGAAATGGCAACCCTCACCCTCCCCAGGGGAAACAAACAAAAAATCATCTAAGTAATGGATAATAGAACGGGAACCAGTCTCGTATTGAACAACCCATTCAAGGAAGGAACTAAACATTTTTGAGATAATGGCAAGAAATAGAAATAGAGCAACCCATGGGAAGGCAAGTATCGTAAATAATATAGACCATGCACACAACAACCCAATAGGTGGTAGCAATCCGGGTGAACCGGGAGGAGGCGGAAAGCTGATTCAATATCGGATTTCACCAGGAGGGGAGCCACGGCCTGCCTCCCTGACCAGGGCAACAGCCCTGTTGAAAGACACAGGAGAGACCGAGGCGACCGCCAGAGGGATGTCATCATTAACTGAAATGCACTTTGGGTGGGAAAGGTGATGTATAAGACGGAACTTTCCCGGTTCCTGCTTGGAGACTACACCCAACGAGGAAACCCGAAAGTTGTAGAATGGCAGGGAAACAAAGGAGCACTCCATCCTACCCATAGATACCTTTTTAAGCACCTTCTCCCGGAGCACCTCTGGGTGATCCTTGGCCGACTTAAGGTTGTCTGAAAAAATGGAATCCCTACTAAGGAGAAAAGGAATGAAAAAAACATAAAAGTAAAACCAAAATGCAGTTGGGCGGAAGTGGGTTTATTGGGGGTACAGGGACATGAACTCAGAACAGCAGCATGTGGGCCTCCGCAAGTAGAACACTCGTGTTTATACTTGCAAGCCCCGCAAATTTGCAATGTCCCTTGTTGAATAACCAACATGCCCCCAGGTGTCGCATGGCCACCAGCCCCTGAGAGGACAAGACACTGGAACCAGTGGCCGTACTGGGAAAGGGATGTCTTTGTAACACCCATTCAGCCCGTAACCACACATCAGTGGCCTTGAGCCCCCATCCAATGTCTGGTTGGAGGGACAGCTGCCGACGGAATTCCTCGTCATATCTCCACCAAGCTGATCCACCATGAGCTTTGTAGGCACTATAAATAGTGTCTTGATACTCAAAGAGCTCCGAGCAGCGTTCAGGATGACGCTGGCCTATAATGCATCCCAGCACTGAAAAGGCTTGGAGCCAATTATTCATCGTTTTAGCAACTCGGGGACGTCGTTAATATGGCTTATCCACCAGACAATGCTCTTTATCCAACGTATGCTGGTCAACGGTAACCAAATACCAAATATCTACGTATTGGTTTTTTCATATCTTTTCCTTAACCTCCTCCTCCAAGTGGACTCCCAGCGGACTAACACCACAGAATATAGAATCCTTGTGGATGTTCACCTGAATCGGGGGCGGTTTCGTAGAAGATGGAGGAGGGGGAGGCTGAAAAGAAGCAGGCTGCAATTTGTCAAGAATGGCCCTATGGACGCAGTGACCTCTGAACCCCCAGTACCCGCCGCCCAAGCACCCATGTATGGAAACTAACC
This sequence comes from Rhinella marina, assembly GCA_900303285.1. Taxonomy (NCBI): domain Eukaryota; kingdom Metazoa; phylum Chordata; class Amphibia; order Anura; family Bufonidae; genus Rhinella; species Rhinella marina. The sequence continues at coordinate 25,036 of ONZH01010662.1, forward strand.
AAAAGATGAAGGCAGTGGAGGTACTGGAGGGGACAGTGCTGTGGCCGCAGCTAGGGCTGGATCTTGAGAAACTAGACTGGAAGCCCTGGAGGGCTGAGTAGGCTCCTTCCTCTTACGTCTGGAACGCGATCCCGGACCAGACTCCACTGATGCACCCGACAAAACGTCCGAAGACGTCAGTGAGCGCCATTTTGAGCATCTGGAGTGCTGACTTCTCCCGGAATCCCTAGAGCAGCGACGGGACTGGGGCCTGCGAGAAGAGCGATGACCTCTCCACCTGGCTCCTCCAGACAAGGAAGAAGGAGGGCGACAACGGCGCCTGCGTGACGTGGAGTGGGGAGGCTGGGAAGGACCTTGTGAGGGAGGCTGCAAAGGGATACTAGGCACAGCCTTTGCCGGATGCTCCACAGCATCCTCATACATCAAGGGGGCCTGTGTGAAGTACAGGATGAGCAGTCTGCTCTGAGGGAGCAGGCTCACTACTGGGGAGCATAAGTGGTTGAGGGGGGTGGGAGGCCGCTCAGAGGCAGAAGAGATGGCCCGGGCCCCCATTGCAGTAACTAAATTGTGTTCCGGCGTGCAGGAGGACGGAAGAGCGGGAAAAATAGCAGAAGAAGGAAGGGGCAGGGTCTGAGCGCAGAGCTGCAATGGCCGTTCTTCCCGCAATGGGAAGGCCACAGTTGTAGCACGCGCTGTGTGTAGGGGATCAGCCAGGCACGGGGGACTATGGCCCAAGCGGGTGGGAGACGGGTACGCTGAGAAGACCGCCGGCCCTCCACTGCAGGCACCAAGACTGCAGGGCCTTGCGGACCAGGAGGAAGGATCGAAGATGGAGCAGATGGAAGAGGAGGGATGGCAGGCACATTCAGGAGAGAACACAGACAGCAATCCCCCTCCAACTGTATTCTCACCAGGAGAGACGCTATTAGAGGGTCACCTGCGGACATGATGGCACACCAGGTAAGAGTCAGGAACCACCGCTGGCCAGCCAAGGGGGGAATATATACTAAGGAGGGGCAGGTTCCCCGGGCACGTGGAGGAAGGGGAGGAGGAAGAAAGCAGGCCAGAGGTGTTTTAACCACCCACAGACTCTCCCCTTACAATAGGCAGAAGAAGAGGGGGGAGGGGAAATTCTGAAACCAGAAATTAAGACGGGGGGGGTCCCAGCAGTCCCCAATCCCCCTCCATACCCAGTCGGGGGCTCCATAACAACAACATAAATCACAGTGCAAGTTAACCCTTCATTGTCTAATAAATTAGGGCTTGCATAGCAGCAATAGAGGCAAATGTCACCAATCATCCAGACGTCAAGGCACTACACCTGTTCTCCATTTATTTTTGCCTTCCTAGTATCACCAATCATCTGGGGTGATGGGTGTTGGAGGCCCCATCCCTTTGTCCAGATGTGCCAGTACAGCAACCCCCACTGTAGGTTTATGGGGACATTGGATTAGAGAACTGTCCTGGTTGACTTTGGTCAGTTAGGATTACTAAATAGTTTAGTAACTTATTCGTGCCCACCCATTGCTTCACATATCACTTTCCTGGGAAGAAGGATGTGGTTTTTTGTTTTTCTAGATTAAATTGTAAAGCCCCTGAATTTCACATCTAATTTTTGGATTTTTTTCAGAAAAAAATGGGGAAGTTTCTATAAAAAGTAATGGTAACTTGCTGTCCCAAAGTCATGACTAATGGAGTGTGTTCTCTTTTCTAGTGAGAATACAGTGGGATTTTATTCTTTATCTGTTGATTTCTTTTTTAAAGGGGTTATCCCTAGATTAAAGGGGTTGCCCATGATAATACCTACTAATGCATTCCTATGAGCACTTGTTCATGAGAATTGGCCCAAAAATCAGGTGGTCATACAAAGAAAGATCAGTTCTTCATGCTTTTCCTGGCTATTTACTGTTTGCCTATACATTTGTATCAGTATAATGTAATACTACATTTCTCCTGCAGAGGACACTGTAGGGGAATTGTGTGGCTATCCATCCAGTAGAAGGTTCCACGATCAGGGGCGTAGCTATAGGGGGTGCAGAGGTAGCAGTCGCTACCGGGCCCAGGAGCCTGAGGGGGCCCAAAGACCCTTGTGCCTCATAAAAAGACACCAGTATTATAGAAAGAGCATGCTGGTCAAGTTACACCTCTGGCTGGAGGGAAGGGGTAAGGTCAAGACTTTGGCATGTGGGGGGGGGTGCCTTTTCAATATTGCATGAAGGCTGTGTGCTTCTCCCTGCCCCTGGCCACAAAGTACTGATGGAACGGGGGGCCCAAGCTGAACCCTTGCACCAGGGCCCATGAGCCTTTAGCTACGCCCCTGTCCACGATAAGCTACGCCCCTGTCCACGATGCAAAAAAATTATTACATAACCTATGATAGGTTATCATACAGGTCTCTAGGAAAAAAAACATATATATATTATATAAAGGTGAGTGTATGTGTGTGTGTATGTCCGCTAAAGGAATCCGCACCGTTGCAGCTACAATCACAAAATTAGGCGCACAGGTACATCAGGTGTCTGGGAAGGTTTTAGACCGGTTCTCAGCTCTCCAGGATGTACCGTTCCTGAGATATTCCCAAAAAATGCATTAGCCAATAGAATCCTGGTCACATGACCCTTATCAGCCAATGGAAGCTCGCAGGCTCTTAGCCTCCACATACAGAAAGTTTCACACCAGGTTTCCGTAACAACCCAGCCAGTTTTCTTCACTGCTGTAGGTCTGCTTTAAAGGGATACACGGGGTCCACCACAGACCAATATTAAATTGTTGGCCCTATTTTTGACCCTGTGTTCTATCTCCTCTTATCCAATGTGCCTAGATTGGGTATGTACTATCACGGGCATGTGTTGTCTTGAGTACAACAACCAGTGGGACGGGGTATCAGATAATAGCCCACTTGGTCTGCAGACCAACCACATGCCTTGTCAATTGATCGTGATAGCTCAACCTGAATCCTATACTAAGTGCTAAACTATTACTGATGTTGGACCTGTCTAAGTCCCTATAGCTGCTCGACGCGTTTCTGGGTGCTTGTAAGACCCTCCTCAGGAGCCAATTCCCTACAGACAGGTAGTCACAATCTAATCTATAGGACAAACAAACATACAGAGCGCACACCACCTCTGTTTGTGGCGGCGCCTCCGGCACTAGTGCGGCCGTGACGCGGCCGCCGCATGTGCCCGAATAAAAGAGGGAGGTTCCTCCCCTCACAAATCCCGTCAGCCAATCACGTGCTGTCCAGCATCGGAGGAAGGAGCGCTCAACCGAGACTGCTCCCCGGCCGGGAAAGCACTGTCACTAGGTTAGGCTGCACGGAAGACAACCATAGGAATTGATACATATTGTGGGATCCGACGGCGGTGTATAATTAATACATCCCACGGCAAACTAATATGGGGTGAGACAAAGTAACCAATGCAACAAAATGTCCACTACAGTGATGGTTATTAAAATGTAAGCCTGAATAAATAGAAATATAAAACAGGTCCTTTGAGTACAAAGAGTATATGCCACAAAGGTTGTACACATAGGTGGCATTCCATATTGGCCACTCCTAAGTATGACCTAAGCTGTTATTAGATATCCTCTGTACATATGATAAATCCACCTGGTAAGAAGACCAATGGATACATACTTAATGTGGTAAATATTGGAAGTAGGCAGCAGACTTAATTGAATAGATGTACATACCCCAGCATCTAAGCCACTAACATACTGGGGTATATACAAAGAAGGAATATTACAACATGTCATGATCCCCCCCACCCATGATCTCGTAAGGAACAGTCATTACAACAAACTGTGGAACGATTCACCTCTCAAACGAAGGAGCGCAAACATTTTCAATATATGAGGGATACAGCAGACTTTAGAGAAGGACATATATTGGATTACAGTCAAAAACCAAGTAAGGCCTTAGAAGGAGACACTGAGCCCTCCTCGTCGGAAGGAGAGTCTGATAGCGGTGTGGGTCAAGTGACTAGAACAAATACAGGCCAGTCATTCTATACCCGTGGGAGATACTCGGGCAGGAGACGGAATAGGGGCTCAAGATCCCAGGTTAATTTTTTAGGGAGAGGACAGCCCATATTCGACTATCTCCTTCGGAACAGAAAATAGAATCAATGACGAAATCAGGGCCTGACGATATGCAGATCATTAATCTGTCCGATAGACCACTCACAAGGGTAGAAGAACAAGTTTTGGCCAAGGGTTTATCATTTGTGCCAACGAATAGATTCAATCTTTTTGAGTGGGTAAAGGATCTGCATTTGTTCATCCGCAAACTAAAATGGAGAAAATTCTTTGCAACCCACAACCGAGCTCAATGTGAATCCTTAGGGATTAACATGGATGAGCTAGCTGATGTACAAATATTAGCTGAGCTATGGGAGGAGGGGAATAGAAAGATGGGTGAAGGTCCTTTCACTGATCTCAAACCTACATCTACAAAAAATCCTCCATAGGAGACAATACTCCATGTGACATTTTCTTAAAAGTGGTCATAGACAGGCTCAAAACCCTTGAGGGACAGAGATGGATGCATTCCAATATGTCGCCCGAGGAGAGTGAGGCGTTGACAGCACTTGAGATGGACCACTCGGTAGTAATCAAGCCCTCGGACAAGGGGGGTAATGTAGTAATTATGGGGGTTCAGCAATACACGGATATGTGTTGTAATATCCTCTTGGACCCCCTGTGTTACCATATCCTCCCGTCTAATCCGATGATACAAGATCGGCAACAACTCAAACTTATCCTTTCTAATGCCTTGCAAATGAAGCTCATTAGTACAGCAGAATTTGATTTTCTGCTGCCTCCACATCCACTAGCGGCATGTTTTTATTGCCTACCGAAGATCCACAAGGGTCTAAACCCATTAAAGGGGAGACCCATTGTGTCGGGAATGGACAGTCTGACACACCCCATTAGCACATATGTGGATAAGGTTTTGCGTCCATTTGTTACAGCGTTACCGTCATATGTGCGTGACACGATGGATGTCATCAAATGCATTGAGGGTATTCAGACTGATCCTAACATCATGCTTGCTAGTTTGGATGTGGAGGCCTTATACAGTTCTATCCCCCATGAAAAAGGTTGCAGTACAATCGAGCTATATCTGCAGGAGCGGGGTACCCATTTACGACCTCATGGCGAATTTGTCCTTCAGCTGATGCGATTTATTCTGGAACATAATACATTCCTGTTTCATAACAGATATTATCATCAGTTGAAGGGAGTCGCCATGGGGAGCCCCTGTGCACCTACGTTCGCCAATCTTTATTTGGGAAAATGGGAACGGGATTTATTGGCAGATGACACACTTGCTGATTGCACATCGTCGATAGTTGTCTGGTTGAGATATATCGACGATGTGCTCATCCTATGGAACGGGGATGAAACCTCTTTTACATCGTTTGTGGACAGACTTAACCACAATGAATGGGGCCTATTTTTCACTAGTGAAATTCACAAGGAATCCATCACCTTCCTGGATTTGACAATTTTTAAAAACAGTGATGGCACGTTGGGCACGCGTCTGTACAGAAAAAATACGGCTACTAACAGTCTGTTGAGCTGGCAGAGCTATCATCCACCGGCGCTTAAGAGAGGAATCCCTAAGGGCCAATATTTGCGCATTAGACGCAATTGCTCTAATTTGTGGGATTTCAGGTCTGCAGCCGGTGAGTTACAACAGAGGTTCAGGCGACGGGGTTACCCGAACCAAGTGCTTAAACAGGCATACCAGCACGCGCTTGGTTGCGAGAGGGCACCACTACTGAATCCCAGAGAACACACTGATGTTTCTGGGCCCATGAGGATTATCGCAAATTTTGACGAGGCGCATGAGGCCGTCAAAAATGTGATCTCAGATTACTGGGGCATTCTGAAGGAGGACCCAGATGTTGGTCACTTGGTAGGGAGTAGCCCATTTATTACGTATCGTCGGGGACGAAACATTAGGGACCGTCTCGTCCATAGCTTTCACCAGCCCATACCTCGTGTTTGCAACTGGCTCCAAGGTCCTCCCAATGGAACCTTCCCCTGTGGTAACTGTATCGCATGTAGATCTATCGAAAAAGGGGAGTTTCTTCACTAGCACCAGCACAAGCCGAGTGTACAATATCAGGACATTTGTCAACTGTAAGACTGCTGGTCTGGTGTATTTGGCAACATGTCATTGCGGCACACAGTATGTGGGCAAAACCATTAGGCAATTTAGGAGACGCATTGGTGAGCACCTAGGGGACATTCGGAAAGGTGCGGACACACCTATTGCCCGCCACATGACAGAAATGCACGCATCCAACGAGACGTTGCTACAATTCCAAGGGGTGGAAACTGTCAAGCCATCTCCTAGGGGAGGGGACCTGGACAAACGGCTGTTACAAAAGGAGGCACAGTGGATTTTTCGCCTTAAAACAGTACGCCCGGATGGGCTGAATGATCATATATCCTTCACATGTTTTTTGTAATATGGTATCAGTTGTATGGTTCCAGAGTGACCTTGATAGCTCTATCATAAATAACCTATTCCCCCCATTATTGGTGGGTATATGTGTTTCTCGTTAATACTATACCGCACTATACTGCCACTATGCATCATGTCTTGTGTGGGTGGGGGGGATCATGACATGTTCTAATATTCCTTCTTTGTATATACCCCAGTATGTTAGTGGCTTTAGATGCTGGGGTATGTACATCTATTCAATTAAGTCTGCTGCCTACTTCCAATATTTACCACATTAAGTATGTATCCATTGGTCTTCTTACCAGGTGGATTTATCATATGTACAGAGGATATCTAATAACAGCTTAGGTCATACTTAGGAGTGGCCAATATGGAATGCCACCTATGTGTACAACCTTTGT
>ONZH01010664.1:0-67783 GCA_900303285.1 Rhinella marina
AACAGACCCTTGAAAACATTATTTTGAGGGACTGGTGGTGAACAGACCTTGAAAACATTATGGTTGAGGGACTGGGTGGTGACAGACCCTTGAAAACATTATGGTTGAGGGCCTGCTGGTGAACAGACCCTTGAAAACTTTATGGTTGAGGGACTGCTGGTGAACAGACCCATGAAAACATTATTTTTGAGGGACTGGTGGTGAACAGACCCTTGAAAACATTATGGTTGAGGGCCTGCTGGTGAACAGACCCTTGAAAACGTTATTTTTGAGGGACTGGTGGTGAACAGACCCTTGAAAACATTATTTTTGAGGGACTGGTGGTGAACAGACCCTTGAAAACATTATGGTTGAGGGACTGGTGGTGAACAGACCCTTGAAAACATTATTTTTGAGGGCCTACATGAGAAAACAGTGTATCCAATACACCCTAAAAATCTTCAGCTGCTTTCCTGCGGTGGGGAAGAGAAGTGGGCGGGATATTGACGACTTGTGCATCTTGATGAACGTCAGCCTGTCGGCGCTGTCAGTCGACAGGCGGGTCCGTTTGTCGGTGATTATCCCCCCAGCATCACTAAAGACCCTTTCAGACAGTACGCTAGCGGCAAGGCAGGCCTGCACCTGGAGTCATCACTCAGGACGCTGGTCTGGTCAGTGACATACTCCCTCACCATCTTGATGTACAGTTCCGCCCTACTCTGGCTAACCTGTGGACAGGTGGTACACTCTGGCTGGGGTAACAAAAACTTGGCAAAGGCCTGACCCAGTGTACCCCTGCCCTTGCTGGACATGCTGCCATTTCCCCTCCTCTCCCCTATTACTTGGCCCACTGCAGTCCGTCCCCTGTCGCTATCGGTGTCAGATGGAAATGCTTGTAGCATTTTTTGCACCAGGGCCTTGTGGTATGCATTGACCCTTGTAGTCCTTTCCTCCACAGGAATTAGAGTGGGGAAATTGTCCTTACACCGTGGGTCTAGGAGGGTGTACACCCAGTAATCATTGGTGGCCAGAATGATCTTCACACGAGGATCGTGACAAAGGCAGCCTAACATAAAGTCAGCCATGTGAGGTACAGTCCCACAGCGCAACACTTCCCTCTCCTCAATCGACTGACTACTATCCATCTCCTCCTCCTCCTCTACCTCCACCTCCAATTCCTCCTCCTCAGCCCATACCCGCTGAACTGCTGTCATCGAATCGCCCCCTGCAGTGTGGCCTAGAGTCTCCTCCTCCTCTACTTCCTCCTCCTGTAATTTGCTCTGCAGAACTGATGTGAGGGTACTCTGGCTGGCAAACAAAGGACTGTCTTCCCCATGTCCTGTGACATGCCTAAATCCTCAGATATTAAGTTTTTAAAGGATTTTTGGAGGAGACACAGCAGCGGGATGGTGACGCTGATGATGTCCGCATCGCCACTAACCATGCGTGTTGCCTCCTCAAAGGGGCCTAAGACCTGGCAGATGCCAGCCATCCATGTCCACTCCTCATTATACACCTGAGGAAGCTGACTGGCATGACTACCACCTCTCTGGGAAGCTGTCAGTTAGCAGTCTTCTGTTGCCCTTCGCTGCTGGTACACCCTGGCTATTATTTGCAAAGTTGAATTCCAACGTGTGGGAACATCACACAGCAGTCGGTGAACAGGGAGTTGTAACCGCTGTTGCACTGTCCTGAGGGTGGCAGCATCTGTGGTGGACTTCCTGCACAGATGCGGTACACTTTAGTGAGCAACACAGCAAGTGCGGGGTAGGTCTTAAGAAACTGCTGGACCACTATGTTTAGTATGTGGGCCATGCATGGCACGTGTGTGAGTCCACCAAGTTTCAAAGCCGCCACCAGGTTACGCCCATTGTCGCAAACAACCAGGCCTGGTTGCAGGTTCTGCGGAGCAAGCCACACAGTCATCTCCCCCGTGATGCCCTCTAACAGCTCTTCAGCCGTGTGCCTCTTGTCGCCCAAACTAATCAGTTTCAGCACGGCCTGATGACGCTTCCCTACCGTAGTGCTGCAGCGCATTGAGCTACTGACACTCAGCGATGTGGCCATCAATACTCTTTTGGAGGAGGAGGGGGAGGTGAATGGGGTGGTGGTGGAAGAAGAGGCGTAATGTGCCATTCAAACAGACACCGAAGTTGGTCCTGCAATTCTGGGTGTGGGTAGCACATGGGCAGGCCCACGGTCAGACTCGGTCCCAGCCTCCACCAGGTTCACCCAATGTGCCGTGAGGGAGATGTACTGTCCCCGCCCACCGGTACTTGTCCACGAGTCTGTGGTTAGGTGGACCTACCCACAAACTGCGTTGCTGAGGGCACGGATGATGTTATCCGACACGTGGCGGTGTAGGGCGGGGATGGCAACACGTGAAAAATAGTGGCTGCTGGGGACCGAGTAACGGGGGGCTGCCACCTCCATGTGGTTGATGAATTCTTCCGTTTCCACAAGCCTATACGCCAACATCTCCAGGCTCAGGAGTTTACTAATCTGCACGTTTAAGCTTGTGCATGGGGGTGGACGGTTGTGTACTTGCGCTTGCGGTCAAAGGTCTGCTGTAGCGACAATTGAACACTTCCACCAGCTGACCGGAGTGCCAACAACTTAGTGGGGTGTTTCTTCTCCAAATACTTGTGCATGCTAGTTGTGGTCAGGTTTTTTTTGTTGACTCCCCTGCTAATCTTGGTGTGGCACAGTTTGCACACTGCTACCCGCCGATCGCCCTCCTTATGCCTAAAATACTCCCAGAGTATCGAGCTTTGCGCACTGGAGCTTGACCCCTGGGAGCACTTGGGGGAGTAGTAGCTCGGGCCCAGCTTCTCCCTCTGCCCATCCCACTGCCTCTCCCAAGCAGTTGTGGTGCTGATATTGCCTCACACTCAGAACCACTTTCTTCGTGTGCCTGATCCACCCAAGTCGGATCTGTCCCCTCATCATCAGCTAGCTCTTCCTAAGAGTCCCCACTCTGACTTAATGCACTGCCAACTACCTCACCCCATGACACCTGTGTCTCGTCATCGTCCACCACCTACTCTGATGCCACAGAAAAATCCCCACCCTCATCACCCTGAGACTGCACCAGCTTTTGCGAATCGGGGCAGAGAATCTCCTTTGGTAGCACATCAGGGAAGGGTTTACTGTACAGTTCCAGTGAGTAAGTCTCCACATGAGATTGGACCGGGGAGGATCTAGGCTGGGGAGAAGGAGGGCGAGGTGGAGGATGGACAGGTCCACTCCACTGGCTGTCATGAGTTGACTGGCTGTAAGACGAGGAAGTGGACATCTGGCCGGACGTGCTCTCCACCATCCATTTCCGCACACTCTCTTGTTCTTGGGGGTCGGTCAAAGGTGTACCCTGCGACCCTGCAAGCTTTTGCAGAAAAACAGGCATCTTGAATTGCTGTCTTTTAACAGCTCCCACAGCAGCAGGCACAGTGTCACCCCGCACACTACCACGGGCACCGCCTCTGCTCACCACACCAGTTTTACGCCCACATCTCCCACCTTTACCCTTGCCCCTGGTGTTCTCCATTTGGAGACTCTCTCTCTCTCTCTCTCTCTCTATATATATATATATATATATATATATACATACTAGCAGAAAGACCCGGCTTCGCCTGGGTATATTTCTTCTATTTAATTTAATGTTTCTGTGTGTCGTTGCAGAGAGAAAGTCAATGCAGCTGACAAAAGTTGATTTTTACCTTCATTTTTTCAATCCCCATTGGCTGCGGAGTGGGAGGGGGCATGACCTGACCGGGTCGGGAGCGTGATTTACCGGGACCTTGGAAGGGGGGGGGTGCTTTTAGGTCCTTCTTTTCAGGGTGGCCTGAATTATAGGTAAATGCCATGGTAATTTGAGGAAACACAGTGGGTAGCAGTGGAAGAAAACATTGCTTCGCATGGGTATATTTAATCTATTTCATTTAATGTTTGTGTGTGTCATAGCAGGAACTTGTGGGGGGTTGCTTTTAAGTCCTTTTAGTGGAAGAAAACATCTTTTTTTACTACTAAACGGTAGTAGTCTAATATTAGTCTATTTCATTGAATGTTTCTGTGTGTTGTTGCAGAGAGAAACTCACCCTCCCACCCCTGCAGCTGACAGAAGTTTATTTTTACCTTCATTTTTTCAATCCCCATTGGCTGCGGAGGGGGAAGGGGGCGTGGCCTGACAGAGTCGGGGTGTGGCTTAGTGAAACCTGGAGCAGGTGTTGTAAGTCCTTCTTTTGAGAGTGGTGTGAATCACAGGTCAGTGCCATGGTAATTTATGAGGACACGCAATGGGTAGCAGTGGAAGATTTACTACTGAACGGTCATAGTCTAAAATTAGTCTAAAACATAAGTTGTATTTATGGTAACCGGAATACCCCTTTAACAGTATCATCCAAAGCGCTCTGCCCCTTTAAAGCATTGAATAGAAAGGACTGGATTGTTACCTGAGATCCTCAGCTGGCTGCTAATTACCTGGCTGTGTTGTTATGGAAACCTGCCCTCCCTGTGTGTGTCTGTGCAGAGAATGGCAGTTGGGGTTTAAAACCAATGCTGTCAGGCTAATATTGGCTAATGCAGGTCATATTTTGGGAATATCTCGGGAACGGTACGTCCTAGAGAGATGAGACCTGGTCTAAAACCTTCCCGGACACCTGATGTACCTGTGTGCCGAATTTGGTGAAAATCGGTCCAGTAGTTTGGTCGCGTATAGAGAACAGACAGACAGACAGACGGACAGAAATTCATTTTTATATTATTAAGAGACTAGCACAAAGACCCGGCTTCGCCTGGGTATATTTCATCTATTTATTTAATGTTTCTGTGTGTCGTTGCAGAGAGAAAGTCAATGCAGCTGCCAGAAATTGATTTTTACCTTCATTTTTTCAATCCCTATTGGCTGCGGAGTGGGAGGGGGTGTGGTTTAATGGGACACGGGGGGGGTTAAGTCCTTCATTTCAGGGTGACCTGAATTATAGGTTAATGCCATGGTAATTTGAGGAAACACAATGGGTAGCAGTGAAAGAAAACATTGCTTTGCGCGGGTATATTTAATCTACTTCATTTAATGTTTCTGTGTGTCGTTGCAGAGAGAAAGTCATCCTCCCTCCCATCCCTGCAGCTGACAGATGTTGATTTTTACCTTCAATTGTTCAATCTCCATTGGCTGCGGAGTGGGAGGGGTCATGGCCTGACTGAGTCGGGGGCGTGACATTGCAAGACCTGGGGCGAGGTTTTAAGTCCTTCTTTTGATGGTGGCCAGAATTACAGGTCCATGCCATGGTAATTTATGAGGACACGCCCTGAGTAACAGTGGAAGAAAACATTGCTTTGCACGGGTATATTTAATCTATTTCATTTAATGTTTCTGTATGTTGTTGCAGAAAGAAATCCAACTTCCCTCCCACCCCTGCAGCTGACAGAAGTTGATTTTTACCTTCATTTTTTCAATCCCCGTTGGCTGCGGAGTAGGACGGGGCGTGGCCTGACAGAGTCGGAGCGTGGTTTCGCGAGATCTGGGGCGGGGGTCAGAGTGGCATGAATTACAGGTCGATGACATGGTAATTTATGGGGACCCGCAATGGGTAGCAGTGGAAAAAAACATCTTTTATTAGTACTGAATGGTCGTAGTCTAAAATTAGTCAATTTCATCTACGATTTTTGTGTGTCGTTGCAGAGAGAAATTCACCCCTGCAGCTGACTTTTTTCAATCCCCGTCGGAGGGGGCGTGGCCTGGCAGAGTTGGGGGTGTGGATTATCAAGAGGCTTATAACGGTTGTAGTCTGAAATTAGTCTATTTCATCTAAAAATTTGTGTGTCATTGCAGAGAGAAATTCACCCTCCCACCCCTGCAGCTGACAGAAGTTTATTTTTCCCTTCATTCTTTCAATCCCTGTTGGCTGCGGAGTGGGAGGGGGCATGACCTGACAGAGTTGGGGGTGTGGCTTAGCAAAGCGCTTCGCATAGGTGATTTAATCTATTTCATTTAATGTTTCTGTGTGTCGTTGCAGAATGGCTGCAGAGTGAGAGGGGGCGTGGTCTGACAGAGTTGGGGGCGTGGCTTAGCAAGACGATTCGAACAGTTGTAGTCTATAATTAGTCTATTTTATCTAAAATTTTTGTGTGTCGTTGCAGAGAGAAATTCACCCTCCCACCCCTGCAGCAAACAGAAGTTTATTTTTACCTTTATTTTTTCAATCCCCGTTGGCTGCGGAGTGGGAGGGGGCGTAACCTGACAGATTCGGGGGCGTGGATTAGCAAGAAGCTTCACATGGGTGTATTTAATCTATTTCATTTAATGTTTCTGTGTGTCGTTGCAGAAAGAAAGTCAACCTCCCACCCATCCCTGCAGCTGACAGAAGTTGATTTTTACCTTTATTTTTTCAATCCCTGTTAGCTGCGGAGTGGGAGGGGGCGTGGCCTTAAAGAGTTGGGGCGTGGCTTAGCAAAACGCTTCGCATAGGTGCATTTAATCTATTTCATTTAATGTTTCTGTGTGTCGTTGCAGAATGGCTGCGGAGTGAGAGGAGGCGTGTCCTGACAGAGACAGGGCGTGGCTTAGCAAAAGGCTTCGAACGGTTGTAGTCTATAATTAGTCTATTTCATCTAAAATTTTTGTGTGTCGTTGCAGAGAGAAATTCACCCTCCCACCCCTGCAGCAAACAGAAGTTTATTTTTACCTTCATTTTTTCAATTCCCATTGGCTGCGGAGTGGGAGGGGGCGTGACCTGACAGAGTCGGGGGCGTGGATTAGCAAGACGCTTCGCGTGGGTGTATTTAATCTATTTTATTTAATGTTTCTGTGTGTTGTTGCAGAAAGAAAGTCAACCTCCCACCCATCCCTGCAGCTGACAGAAGTTGATTTTTACCTTTATTTTTTCAATCTTAGTTGGCTGCGGAGTGAAAGGGGGTGTGGCCTGACGGAGTCGGTTTGTGGCTTAGTGAGACCTGGGGCGGGGGTTTTAAGTACTTCTTTTAGGGTGGCCTGAATTAAAGGTCGATACCATGCTTATTTATGAGGCCACGCAATGGGCAGCAGTGGCGGAAAACATCTTTTATTACTACTGAACTGTAGTAATAAAAAAAAACATAAGTTATATTTATGGTAACCGGAATACCTTTAACAGTGTCAGTAAATAGAAATGGATGAGATCCTCAGCTGCTGATAATTACCTGGTTGTTATGGAAACCTGCCCTCCCTGTGTGTGTCTTTGCAGAGAATGGCAGTTGGAGTTTAAAACCAAAGTTCCCAGTTGTAATGTTGGCTAAAAGAGATCATATTTTGGGAATATCTCAGGAACGGTATGTCCTAGAGAGATGAGACCTGGTCTAAAACCTTCCCGGACACCTGATGTACCTGTGTGCCGAATTTGGTGAAAATCGGTCCAGTAGTTTGGTCGCGCATAGAGAACAGACAGACAGACAGACAGAAACTCATTTTTATAATATTAAGATATATATATATATATATATATATATATATATATATATATGGGATGTATTAAGTGATTTTGCACACTTGTGCACAAAATGGTATTATGCACGCACAATAGCAACACTGGAGGGTATTCTGTATCTGTAGGGTCAGACAGTGACTTTACAGACAGCAGTATATTTCTGCTGGGCTACTTGCAGAAATCTGAATCTGAAGTGTAGTGTAGTCTTTAAAAAGACTTTTGGGTACACAAATGCAATTCCCTGCCTAATAGAAACTAATATTCGCTTATTTCGAACGCTTTCGCTATCCCTATCACACACAGTCTTTTCCTCTCCTAAAACCACTACTGTGTGATCCGAGCCCGGGGCGTACGCATATATATATATTTATTTGTACGTCACCTGATGCAGGCAGCCAATCACTCCTAGACACGTAGAAAAGGTAGTAGGTCATGGCAGGAGGTCCCCTAGGCTTCCCTGCATGTTTATTGGCTAAGAAATAGGCGCTAAACATGCAGGGAGGAGTTTAAAAAAAAAAACACGAATCTCGCACGCTACTCGGCTGAGTAACGAATATTTACGAGTACACAAATATTCGTGCAGATAACGAATATTTACAAATATATTCACTCATCTCTAATGTTCATAAATAATATAGGAAACAATAACAGAACCAAGCAGGTTATTGTTATTGTGACTGTAATGTCAGAAAATCCAGACCTACATAACATTAAAGGGTTTTGTCAAGTTGTGAAGTTATCCCCTATTCACAAAACAGAGGATAACTAACTGATCAATAGGGGTTTGAGCGCTGAGACCCCCATTGATCCAGAGAATGGGGGTCCTGCTCCCCTCTTCTGTCGAGCATGCGCCATGCCACTCCATTCATTCTCTATAGGACTGATGGAAATAGAGGAGACTTGTACTCTGTATGAGATAAATTTAAAAATATTTATCCCATATAGAAAAAGGCAAAACAAAAAAAAAGTCTCAAAATGACCAATGCAATGTTTTTTGGTCACTTTTCCTCCCACCAAAAATCTTGATAAAGTGATGAAAAATTTGTGCAAACCTCAAAATGGCATAAATGAAAAGTACATATCAACCCCCCCAAAAAAAATAAAAAGAAAAAAAAAAAAGTCCTCACACAGCTTTGTACACATAAGTGAGAAAATGGTGACCCCAAAAAACAAGAAAAAACTATACATATGTGGTATCACCGGATTTATACTGACCCGCAGAACAAAAAGCCCAAGTCAGTTTTAATGTCGCAAAAAAAAAAAAAAAAAAAAACTGTAAAACTGTAGCTGGATTGCACTTTTTTCCCCCAATTCTATCACATTTGGAAATGTTTTCCCACTTCCCATCCTATGAAATATTAAATTGTGGCATTAGAAAGTACAACTTGTCTTGCAAAAAACAAGGTTTAAGCAGGGCAATATAATAAATCGGCACTATGAATACAATGACAACTGAGTAGAATGACTGACATTGGGGTGACCTAAGTAGTGTAAAGGTGTGACCTGGTGTAAAGTAGAACTGGCTTAGTTGCCCATAGCAACCAATCAGATTCCACCTTTCATTTTACAAAGGAGCTGTAAAAAATGAAAGGTGGACTGATTGGTTGCTATGGGCAACTAAGCCAGTTCTATTTTACACCACCAGTTTGACAAATCTCCCCAAAAATCTTCTCTGGAGAGAGGCACAGTCTTTAATGTCACACAATTAGAGTTGACAGCCCAGCTGATAGTTGGTACCTTTTTATTGTCTTGCAGGGCCTCGCCTCAGGACTCTTGGGCCAGGGTGTTCAAGAAGCTACTCATGCTGTGAGGCACCCTGACAACTTCACCCAAAGTCTTTCTCTTTATCTCCACACACTTGTTAGGACTATGTGGTATACTTCCACGGCATCTCAGCTCACCATCAGCTTCTGCTCCACTACCCTATTATTTCCGTTGTACTTCATTATAGGAGCAGAAGAACAAAAATGGAAGTGCAGCATTTGGCACATAACTGACAGGAACAGAGCCTAACATATCCACTAACTAATGGAAAAACTTTTTTTTTAGCTGAGAAAAGAGCCCTGCATGTAGGATTTTTCTCTCCACTGTTTATGATGAACTCTATGACAGAAGACCTGAGCTGAGCTTCCGATGCAGATGTAAATGTAGCCTTAATATGACTTGGACTATACAGAGGCACTGTACACTGGTACAGTTACACCCAGTGCTTCTCTCCCACACCCATGTTGGTACTCATTAGTCATAGCATCTAGGATCATGCTTCCCTTCTGCCATATTAGAAAGGGCACAGCAGCCACACTTGTACTTAAAATCACAAAAACTCCACTACTAGCTAAGCACTATATCACTGAACGACATATATTATGTACTACAACAAGACAGTCCTGGTCTGTACTATATAACCTGGGGCAAACTGTAAGAAAACATGCCATAAAAATCTCAATGCATGGCAGATGGGGCGTAGCTATAGGGGGTGCAGAGGTAGAAGTCGCTACCAGGTCCAGGAGTCTGAGGGGGCCCTTAGACCCTTGAGCTTTAAAGCAAGACACCAGGATTATAGAAAGTGCATGCTGGTCAAGTTACACCTCTGGCTGGAAGGAAGGGGATACGTCAAGAATTTGGTATTGGGGGGGGTGCCAGGCAGCAAGAATGCTATGTGCTTCCCTGCCCCTGGCCACAAAGCACTGAGGGAAGGGGGGCTCAAGCTGAACTCTTGCACCAGGGCCCATGGGCCTTTAGCTACGCTTCTTCATGGCAGTAATTCACATCAGCATTAATCATAAAAATGAGCAATTATATACACTATATATCCTTGTGTCAAAGTAGTAGATTTCTACACAAGTTAGCATAAATAGATCCCAGAGAAAATGACAAATGTGCATTATTTGCAACAACAACCATTTTGGAAGCAACATTGTGAAATCAGCACAATCTCTACTTCACACAACATGTTGCACCTTATTTCTGCTCATATATTTAAGTTCCACCGTAGCAGTTAAACAACATAAAAAGACTGCATTACTCTATAAAATATTACACTGAAAAACAAGGAAGCACATAAAATTGAGGATCCACAGAGAAATCTGTCTTGCATCAAGAAGATATAGTATAGTACATTAAGGTTATGTACTGTAAAACATCTGCCTAGTCTATTTCACATAAGCATGCAGCCTCTACATTTAACTTGATTTTATGATGAAACCTTATTATACATGAATTGCTCAATGGCTGTGACTACTCTACTGTTTCTCCTCCCCCGAGAAATATGAAACTAAGTTCATATCTAAAGAATAATGGGTATCTTGGAGAAAAGCTAAATGTAAAACTTAAAATAAAAAGTGAGATGCAGACTGGAAATGAAATGAGAGAACATTTTTTAAAAATTGCAGATAAATGTACAAAAAAGCAAGAGTTAATTAAGACTGAAAAAATGATATATGATTTATGTCTAATTCATGTTATTATCATAAAGAATTGATCTGGAGGAAGGCAAAAGCAAATCACTATGAGGTAGTTGTCATTGCTACTGCATGAATCCTTCCTGTTAAGCCTCATTCATTGGAAATTGGGATTTCTGTAAATGTAATGCTGCAGATATTAGTCCTATTTTGTCCTACAACAGCTCAATATCGGATTGGTCAAATGTTTTGGTCAGCTTAAAAAATGTTAATTATTATATGTTGTTCTGATGGAGCAGCATGCATTTCTATCAAAGCTGATTTGGTAGTTGCAAAGTTGTTAAAGTGTAGCCTTGCTCCAGTGGGTGATGGG
Organism: Rhinella marina; assembly: GCA_900303285.1. Classification (NCBI taxonomy): domain Eukaryota; kingdom Metazoa; phylum Chordata; class Amphibia; order Anura; family Bufonidae; genus Rhinella; species Rhinella marina. The sequence goes on from ONZH01010664.1 coordinate 11,211, forward strand.
TCAAATATTGCCTCGGGAACCCAAAGTGAACTTTGGAGGAAGAAGGTAAAATTAACCAAGGCTCTAAATCCCTAAACACTCAAAATCAGCCATCAACAATGGAACTGACCTCAGAAATGTACCATAATTATCAAACATTATAAAAAAGAAAACGCGGTATTCCCCACAAAATATCAATAAGTTACACAGTATTTCTTTTAAACACTAAGTATAGGCACACAGGATGACAAAGTAAAATCTTCCATTCAGGAACGTAGAGGTGCATGCAACTTCTTTTTTTCTGTTCTTTTTGGCACTATGATAACTCACTCAAGATGACATACATTTTGAACAGCTGTTTTAATTTTGTGGGGCTAGCTTTAATTACACCATGGGGAGTTATGCTCAAGAAACCAACTGCTACTAGTTAAAGGGGTTACCCGGGCCCCTCATACTGCTTCTTCCCATGTGCCACTGGCGTAACTATAGGGGTCGCAGCGGTCGCAGTTGCGACCAGGCCTCTAAGCCAGGGGGGCCCAGAGGGGATGCAGCCTGACAGGGAGAGGAGCGACAGAGCAGGAGAAGTACATTTATTTATCAATTTTATACTCTGATCTTAGGTCTGATATAGGGGTCTGATTGGGCGTCTAAAGGGGGGTCTGAAGGGGGGACTGATTGGGGGTCTGAAGCAGGGTCTAATTGGGGGTCTGCAGGGGGCTCTGATTGGGGGTCTGAAGGGTTGTCAGATTAGGGGCCTGAAGGGTCTGATTGGGGGTCTGAAGGTGGGGTCAGATTAGGGGCCTGAAGGGTCTGATTAGGGGCCTGAAGGGTATGATTATGGCCTGAAGGGTCTGATTGGGGGCCTGAAGGGTCTGATTGGGGGTCTGAAGGGTCTGACTGGGGATCTAGAGAGGTCTAATAGGGGGTCTGGAGGTCTAATGGGGGTCTGATTGGGGATCTAGAAGTCTAATGGGGTCTGATTGGGGGTCTGAAGGTCTAATGGGGGTATGAAGGTTTAATGGGGGACAGAAATGGGGGTCTGGAGGTCCGGTCTGAGGTCTAATGGGGGTCTGGATGTCCAATAGGGGTCTTATATGGGGGTCTGAAGAGGGGGAAGTCTCATCTGGGGTTCGATATTGGGGTCTGATCTGAAAGGTAAGGGGGTATTTTTTTGTACTGGTGTATCTGTGTGGTACCAGTATTTTCAAGAAGACTGTTTCTGCAGTATAGTATTGGGAGGGGAGGGGCAGGATGGGTTGTTGAGAAGGTGAGAGGTTGATGGAAAAGTAGGAAAGTAAGATGTCTGTTTGTTAAACTCTGCAGAGACGAGGCGCGGCTGAAAGGAGAAGATGAGGAAAGAGAATGTCTATATCAGAGAAGAGAAGTCACTGGATGTAAGAGGTACATATGTGGCGCTGTATGACCCTGTATGTTCTGTAGGGCTGTATGTAATGTTTTTCAAGTATGTCAATGAATAAATAATTATCCTCTTTGATAGGAACACTCACATATGGAAGAACAAGTCTACACGGTATATGGGTTTAAAATATTAGCCTAGTTTATAAAGTAGGACAAGATAAAAATATATAAAAAATGTGAAAGTAAGGAAAGATAAAAATGTACCCGATAAAGGATAGGGATATAAAATATAAAATATAGTTTTATCTATTTGTTTATTTCAGCGCTGGATTATTTATATTGTATGTCTATGTAGGAGTAATACAAATGTTTAGTACATATAGGTAAGTATATGAGCTGTATGATGAATATATGATGAAATATTAGCCTTTTCTTGACGTCCCACGTGGAAGCTGCGCTTCGGTTGCTTTTGCCGGTAGTGTTGTGATCAGCTGTGTTCTTGCTGAAAGTATTGTGTTGTGGTTAATTTCTGTTCTTAGGTGCTGGCTGCCAGAGAAGGTAAAATGTTTGAGTCGCTCCTATACAGTTATGCTGCCGGATAGTATATATTACATTCACTATGTGGGTGGATTGGTATCACAAGAGCCCATAAGATGTTCTGGGCATATGCTTGTGTCCACAAAGAAAGGCATAGGTCCACAATAAATGAAACAAGTCCGCAGTCTTGTAAATCCAGGGGATAAGATCCCAATTACTATCCAAAATATCAAAAATATTCCAAAAGAGTCAAAAATAATTGAAAATATGGTTATATAAATGGATAGCTGCCACTTTTGTACACCAATGCGTTTCGGGGTAATCTTACCCCTTCCTCAGTGGTGTGCAGCTCTCATCTGGATCTAGCCTTTTAAAGTTTCAAGGTCTGGGTTTAAATTAGTGGGTGGCAGCTTCTCAGAGGTAAGGTTTATATTAACCCTTTTTACGCCAGTTTGATAATGGCCTTGTAAACCGATTGAAAAAATGTCTCTCTCATCCATCGTGATAGTGGAAATGAAAGAGAAAAAAATAAATAAAAATAAAAATATAAATATAAGTAGTGTAACATATCTCCACTATCACGATGGATGAGAGAGACATTTTTTCAATCTGTTTACAAGGCCATTATCAAACTGGCGTAAAAAGGGTTAATATAAACCCTATCTCTGAGAAGCTCCCACCCACTAATTCAAACCCAGACCTTGAAACTATAAAAGGTCTGACTTGTTCTTCCATATGTGAGTGTGCCTCAAAGAGGATAATTATTTATTCATTGGTATAGAGATTATGATTTCATGGTGGATCGTAGATAGAGCACTTCTTAATTCGCTCTCTATCAAGTGGTGTGCCACTATACATTGTATTAATTTTTTTCAAGTATGTCTTTAAAGGAGTTGTCCGTTTTGTTTTGTTTTTTTTTTACGAGCCCTGCCTTCTCTGCTCTGATCGTCAGGGGTCCAATACCAGGCATCCTGCTGATCAGCTGTTTGACAAGGAGGCAGCGCTCTGTGTGAGCGCCACTTCCTCGTCTTTACACTGCACGTCATGGAGCAGTGGCATGATGTAATTACAAATACTTGGTCCTTTCACTTTCCCCTTCATAGAGTTGATCAGTGGGGGTGCCTGAGTGGGGGTGTCTGATCCCCGACGATCAGATATTGATTACTTATCCTGAGTATAGATCATCAATATTAATGGATAGCAGCCCCTTTAACATACAGGGATACAGATCAGTGGGTGAATGTTCCTTAGCTCTATATAATTCAAGTAAAAGTTAACAGATATCTCCTTTAGACCTCATGGACATGACCATATTAGTTTTGTGGTCCATAAACTGTTGATCCACAAAATGTGAATACTGTTTTTTTGCACTGCATTTTCCTGTTCCGCAAATCCTGCACTATTGCAGAAATGTCTGTTCTTGTCCACAATACAGACATGAATAGGACATGTGGATGATGACTGCACACAGAATATTGTCTGCATCTTTTGCGGCCCCATAGAAATGAATGGGTCCGCATATGATCCACTAAAAATGTGGATTGATTGTGGAAAAAAAAATATAATATAAGAGCCACCATGGCAAACTGCTTTTTTTCCCCCAGGGATGCACAAATGGCCGTCTGTCCTTTGAAAATGGATGCACAAATGGCCGTCTGTCCGTTGAAAATGGATGCACAAATGGCCATCTGTCCATTGAAAATGGATGCACAAATGGCCATCTGTCCATTTTTAATGGCCATTTTGCATCTGATTTGCATCCGTTTTTCACGGTCATTAAAGATGGTCTTTAAAAATGGATGAATTTCACTTTCTTTTTTAATAAATATTATATAATAATAAAATAATATACCCCTGAATTATACATAATGTCCCCCATAAGGACCCCCAGCAGTAGTAATTTCCCCCATAGTGGTCCCCTGCAGGAATAATGTCCCCCATAGTGGCCCCAAATGTCCCCCATAGTGATCCTCAGCTGTAATGTTTTTCTTAGTAGAAAAAAAAAATCACTCCCCTCATCCACTTGCACACACAGAGGCAGTCGCTTCTCTCTTCATTGTGAATGACCTGCACTAAGCGTGACGAGGTCACCGTGCGCTCCCAGCATGATCGAATGGTGACGTGATCACTCTGATCGCAAGTCCTTCAGAATCAAAAAAGGAGTGACTGCCTCTGTGCATGCAAGTGGATGAGGCGAGTTATTTTTTTTTAACCTCTAAAAGGCCATGTAACCCTAGTAAAATGATCTTGAAAAATCACCTTACATTTGGTGTATCCAGCTCCACAGAATTACATAACACATACTGATTACATAATACATACATGCCATGAGTGCACTGATTTGGCAGTCACGTGTTAATCCATTGCCTCTCAATTAGGAAAAAAAAAAACAACATAGCAATATCTTGATGGATATTGCTAACCTACTGAATGATCTTCTATTTTTTTTTTTTTTTTGCTGATTTCTAAAATATACATATTTCATACAATAAATAGCAGTCTCAATATTTTTGGGGAAAAAGACAGCAGCAAAATCATAAATGAAACTCTTTAATAGAGCACCTGTCTACCAATATATTTCTTACAACACATGTTTCCTCTAAGCAATGAAGGATTTCCAATAATGAAAAGTTTCTGGCTATGTGTTTTTCCTCCCCGATGTACAGTATTTGATTGTTGTAAAGTTGGTGGACGTGCCCGGAAAGTAAATGTCCCACTGAGGGGCTGATTTACTAATGGGCTGCAAGCAGAAACATAAAAACTTGCATGGAACCATGTTCAGTCTCGCTATATATTACTTCTAATCCAAGATCCATCCATCAGAAATATTATGACAGAGTTTGTGTAGTTTGTGCCAAAATCACATAGCTACATGAGAGAAATAAAAGAAAGAACGAATACTGCTGAACATACATATGTATTTGAGTGTTCAACATCAATACATTTGCTAGCACAGTTTATCATGTTATTTCATCATTTACAGGAAAAATATGGAGAAAGCAAAGTCATTAATACGACTAGGTTTATTCCATCATTGTTAGGATGTAGCAGAGGTGGGTGGGGGATGAGTTGGATGGACATACAGGAAACCTGCCCTAGCCACAGTTAGATTGGGGCTCAGGTGGTGTTTGGAGGCCCTGGATTCCCTCTTTTTCCCACTACTTGCCTGTGCTCCTTTACATTTCATTAGCCTAAGCTTCTTACCTGCTGTATAACTTGATCCTGGCTCACTGGCAGAGGTTGTTTCCTCTGTAGATGTTGATGGGCTTTTCATCTTTATGGGTTTGTCCCTGATGGCAGCACTGTACTGCCTTGATGTTGGTCCTGGTCGATGAGCAACAATGATTTTACGTTTTTGTCAAATTAAAAATGATCAACAGTTAATACTCATCCAAATATTTGATATTCTTGGTGTAACATCTTAACGCAAGCCATACATAGCCCAAAGGTTCTGACGATCTAATGATTCAATTAATGATCAAGTTAGTAACCAATGTGTTTGTTACTGTTTCATGCGATTTAAACATAGTAACATAGTCTAAAAAAGACATATAGAGGGAGATATTTTTATTGAAAATATTCCAGTTTTTGATGCATTTTGCACCAAAAGTCTGCTGTGTATGCTTTGCATTACACATTTCTATTTTACACTCCTTTTTAACTCTTAGGTCCTTGTCTGACAAGGGGCATGGCTTTGTGGGAAATGGGTATGTCTTCATGAAAAAGGGTTGTGGCCTAATGTACCTTCATGCGCCAATGTTTTGGCACATTTTTGGAGTGAAACTACATCAAATTATAAGTGGCGTAAGCTTAGACTAGACAATTTTTTGGGACACAGACACATCTTTTTGGAGGACAAACAAAATTCAGCAGCACAGGCAAATTGTTGGCATACTGTCAGAAAGCTGACGCCATGGTCTATATGCTGTGTATCCCCCACTCTTTAGAATTATTGTGTGCCAGGCTGGGACCCCATGATATTATGGACCCCATAACAGCTGGTATGGCCACTGTAATTGTAGTTACAACCATGGCAGTGGTACACTGCCCTATATGAAAAGACAATGCAATAGAAACACTGAAAACATGGATTTATCTTGAATTCCATTACTGCTATATGTATTGTACTTGAAAATACGTGTACATGATCTATGTGCACATTTTTGATCAAAATTGTGTGGACCCAACAACCAATGACAAGGTGGTCTCTTTAAATTGGAACCTCGACTTTCACTGGAGAAGGTCAGTGGTGTTGAGCAAAGCCAAATTTCCTCATGCTTCATGGAAGCGAATCAATTTGCTCAGAAATGGCAGTAAAATTTTTTTAACTTTAACATTAATGTGAGGTGCTGTGATAGGCGATTAATGCAGAATCTGAGGAGTACAATGACAGGGAGCAGCGCTCTCTATCATTGCACCCACTACTTACAAAGAAATGAGCTTTGTGACGAAGTAATTCTTCACAAAGCAAGTTTTTTGTTAAATTTGGTGAAGCAGCCGAATTTTCCAATACTTATCTGTAGAGGTCAGTCATTCCTTAGAGGAGGAGTGATAAAGGCTTCTGTTCTAATGTGGTCATCCAGACTAGGGATGAGCGAATCGACTTAGGATGCTTCATCCGAAGTCGATTCGCATAAAACAAAACAGGTACCACTTGGAACCGAACTCGAGTTCGGTACCAAGGTTTTTTATAGTAAAAATTAATTTCCAAAGTTATAACACAAATTCTCGAGAGACTTCGAAAAGTAATAACTTTGGCTCAGCAGAGCCAATACATTCTAATACTGCACTCGCTCCGTACAGTATTAAAATGTATTTATCCAAAGTCGATTTTCTCATCCCTAATGAGGACAATAGGGCCTGTTTTACATGATGTGTTTCAGCCAGAATATCAAAGATCATTTTTCCTGATGTTGCTCATAAATCTCATTTAACCATTTTAGCTCACTCACCCATTGGGATCAATTTTGTAAAATGTTAAAAGCTGTAGTCATGATTCACTTTTTTTTTATTTTATTTTGTCAGCACTAGTATACTTCCACAAAATAGGTCACAAAATTTACGAGTTTAAAGGGGTCATTTATTATCAGATATACGCCAATTTTTGTTGTATATCTGTTGCAGATTTGGTCACAAAGGAAAACTGCGGCTGAATCTGCGACTTTTCCGCACTCACATCAGGTCTAAAAAAGGGGGTGTGGAGTAGGCAGGGAAGGGGTGGACTAGCAGGCCCATCTCATTTATCATTTTATTACTCCTGTTTTAGGTTTAGAAAATGATCTAAATGTATGCCAACAAGGGAGCTGGTGTAGATTTAGACAGGCAGTAGCTATGCAGAAGTTATGTAGAGAACGGGGACAGTGCAGGGGTATTAAGACTGGCATCTAAAAGGCCAGTCTTAATAAATGACCCTATAAGAGTCCTTTTACATGGACCAATTTAGCAGGCAATTATCAAGAATGAAGAAGAAGATAATCAGAAGAAGATAAGCAAAATAATTGACTATAAACACTAGTTATTGATTATCATGTTATTCCCATTTTTGCTTTGGCAGTCAAAATTTTTGGTCTGGCTTTGCTGATACGGTAAGTTACTGTATAATGGAAAATTGAGTGATTACATTAGCTGATATATAGACAGACAAACTGCCAGCAAATATAGCACGGTTGGGTGAAAAAAACATTATTGTCAGTTTAATTGTAATTAAAAAGTGGCTTAGGGCTGCATACAACATAACACATTTTCAAACCATTGTGGTGTAGGGATTGGTAGATACACAATTACAAAGCATAGGGAGTTTCTACAGAATCTCTTAAAGGCACAGCGTGTGAAAGGTACGGTTAGCAATGGGACAGTCTCTCTGTTAGTGCACATGGTGTACAATTTGCTGTCTAGCCGATTCAAGAGCAGCTTACACATAGAACCTGGTGGGCACTGTAGGTTGGCATTCACAGTATTTGATCACAACAGCAATATCCCCAGGGCTTTCATCACCCACAATACAGTATCTCTCCATAAGATGGTTTGCAATTGCTTACAATGCTTCCAGAGAAAACTTCAGTTTTTTCAAGAAAAAAAAAATGCTTTAAATGGAGAATGAACAGAACTCTTACCTTATATCCCCCTTTTCATATTTTCACCTGCAGATCCATGGCTACACCACTTCTCAGACTTCTTGATTCATACTGTGCATTTGCTAGTCCACAACACTTCCTGCTGCCCTCTTATTGGCAGGGCCAGACAAGCAGGAAATGTTTTGAACTACCAATGGAAAGTGTTCACATTCCTTGAAAAGCAGTGTGGTCACCTTAGACGACTGAAGCCGTGGAATCAATGGAACTACAGCTAAAAAGATGAAAAGGAGGTCACCATGGTCACCAAGTATTCTGTTTGTTCCCAAGATAATGTCATTTTTTTTCTTGAACCAGAGGGTTCTCCTCAGGCACAGCAGTCCCAAGTAAGGCTGCAGTGGTTGTGCTGATCAAGACAACAGGGTAGTGGTTCACCTACCAACAGGATCTGAAGATCAACAGCACAGAGGATAGGCTACTCTGTAATACACCAACCAGTTTGAAGCTGCAGCTCTCTGTCAGTATGATGTAGCCTGTCACAGCTGCACTTGACACACTGTACACTACTGCTTCACATACACTACTTGTCATTAGGCTCTGCTCTTATGCAGTGCCCTATTTAGCCATGCAGTGCCGTGCTACAGTTTCCTCCCTCATGCCCACCTGCAATATGACTAGTAACATGACCAGAAGTGAACTAGTAAAGTAACAGTATCTGCAAATGAAAGCAGTTATAAAGCACATTACATATTGATCTCTGCAGGTCTGGCTCAACACCTGACTTTGGCCAATTTACACAAGAGTGTGAGAAATATACTCCACGTGTAAGTGGTATTTCCCTGCCTGAATGTTGCTCCTATTACATTACATGTGTTCCTGCCCGACCTCAACGCAAATCAGAGATCAATATGTAAAGGGGTGTGCTATGTAATATTGTAACTACTTGTCACGACAGGGAAACAAGGGATAGTGTGCCCTGTCTGAACCCCACCTCTTTCCCTGCCTACTTACAGTAGATGCCCTAGGCGGAAAAACCGTAACTTGGAGACGGTCCCTATGCTGAGTACGTGCACAGGGAAGGGAAGGGAACACAGGGAAAGACGAACACAGACAGAACAAACACAATAGCAGAATAGTCAGCAAGCCAAGTCAAGAACAGGAGGTCACGTCAAATACCGAGGGGAATCGCAAAAGCGTAGTCTAAGTCCGAAGCCAAAATCCAATATACCAATAATCCAACAGCAAGGTCCAACACACAGCACTGATCTCAGAAGACTAATCACAGGCATCTGAGTGAGGCAGTTGCCATCTTTAAATAGCCCGCCCAGGATCATGTGATGTGGCCAGCATCACATGACCTGAGGCGGAGCAAGCTGTCCAAACAATATGTAAAGTAGCCATGTGGTGTGATCAGCACCACATGGCTAAACCCAATCAGAGAATTAACTCATGAAGTGCTGGCTGACAAGACCAGCACTTCAATTCCCTATTGCTCGTCTCTAGGGGGGCGGAGAGGTCCGGCGATGTTGTGCAGAGGGAGCGCAACGCCGACCTAGCGTGACAGTACCCCCCTTCATGAGGGGCCACCGGACCCTTACCAGCGGGAGCAGGCTTATCGGGATGCTGCAGATGGAACTTTCGGATGAGCGAGTCTGCATGCATCCTGGTCAACGGTACCCAAGACCTGTCCTCAGGACCGAACCCCTTCCAATGTACGAGGTACTGGAAGGAATTCCGGACCCTTCTCACATCCACAATTCTGGCAATCTCATGCTCCATTTGTCCTGCTACCTCAACCGGAGGAGGAGACTGTTCCTCAGGACCAACGGGAGCAACATAACGTTTGAGCAAAGACACATGAAAAACATTATGAACACGAAGGGAGTCGGGTAAACATAACCTAAAAGAAACCGGATTGATCACCTTGGTGATCCTGGAAGGACCAATGAAGCGAGGTGCAAACTTGTAGGATGGTACCCTCATGTTGAGATTTTTAGTCGATAACCATACCTTATCCCCAACCTTAAAATTCACACCCTTAGAACGTTTTCTATCAGCCTTAGCTTTTTGAACTCCTTGGGCCTTTTCCAGGTTCGACTGAACCTGTGCCCAAACTGTGCACAGTTCTTGAGAAAAATCATTGACCTCTGGGACAACCGACGCAGATGGGGAACAGGAGCCTAAGCGTGGATGAAAACCCATATTGCAGAAAAACGGCGACATCCCAGAGGATGAATTAACACGATTATTAATTGCAAATTCAGCCAGAGACAGGAATCTGGCCCACACATGCTGGTTATCAGAAACATAACATCTGAGATATTGCTCAACGGATTGGTTAAGACGTTCAGTCTGACCATTGGTCTCCGGATGAAAGGCTGATGAAAAGGACAAAGAGATACCAATCTTATTACAGAACGCCCTCCAGAACCTAGACACAAACTGTACTCCCCTATCAGAAACAATATTCTCAGGAACACCATGCAGTTTGACAATATTATCAATGAACACGGACGCCAAGACCTTCGCAGAGGGTAATTTACACAAAGGAATAAAATGACACATTTTGCTGAATCTGTCAACCACCACAAATATCACGGTTTTACCCTCAGAGCACGGCAAATCCGTGATAAAGTTCATGGACAGATGTGACCAAGGTCTGCTAGGTATGGGTAAAGGATGTAACTCACCCATAGGTCGTGTCGTGTGAATTCTTGGACCTGGCACAAGTGTTACACGCAGTTACAAAAGCCTGAACATCTCTGGAGATTGACGGCCACCAATACTGCCTAGAGACCAACTCCTTGGTGGCATTGATGCCAGGATGTCCACACAAAACAGAATTATGGCACTCACCCAGCAGTCGCAACCACAAATGAGCCGGCACAAACAATTTGTCATTGGGGGTACCAATGGGAGCAAGATGTTGTCCTGCCGAGATTTCAGAAGCGAGGTCAGATGAGGTAGTGGCCACGATGATATCAGCTGTCAGGATGGGCTCAGGAGGGACGTCAGGAGGCTGATACGCCTGGAAACTTCGGGATAAGGTATCGGCCTTAACGTTCTTGCTCCCGGGTCTGAAGGTAACACAAAAATCAAAACGAGTAAAGAACAAAGCCCACCTCGCCTGTCTAGGATTCAATCGCTTAGCCGATTCTAGAAACATTAAATTCTTATGATCCGTGAGGACCGTAATGCGGTGAAATGCCCCTTCTAAAAAATGACGCCATTCCTCAAATGCCCACTTGATTGCAAGTAACTCCCTATTCCCAATATCATAATTCCTCTTGGCAGGAGAGAACTTGCGGGAGAAGAAGGGGCATGGCATAAGATTAGTTAAGGTGGAAGACCCCTGGGACAGTACAGCCCCCACACCATCCTCAGACGCATCCACCTCAACTACAAAAGGCTTACTTTGATCAGGCTGGACCAACACAGGAGCATTAATAAAACACTGCTTTAACCTTTCAAAGGCCTCAATAGCTGCAGGGGGCCAATTGACCAGATCAGCCCCCTTGCGAGTCAAATCCGTAATGGGTTTGGCTACCACTGAAAAATTTTTGACAAATTTACAATAAAAATTAGCAAACCCCAGAAATCGCTGGAGCGCCTTCAAACAGTAAAAACAGTTTACCTTAGAAGATGCCTCTTTATTATATATTTTTACATTTTTGAATGGTACTAGCCATATCTGAATTAATATATATATTGCTTGGGAGGCTCCTTTAACTATCGATCTATCTTGGTTGGTATTGGGGATATATAGCCTTCCCCCTTTGGATCCTCCCGAATAAAATAAAAAGAACACTGGTATTATGTCTAATAAGTGGAACATACACTGGCGCCATTATTTGTAATCAAGGAGATGGTCACTATATTGATGGACACCATATTGTTTACCTGGTTTCTCTGGTAACTGCTCCGGTCATGTGACCTTAATCATCTGACTGGTCACGGGACCGGAACATCGGCTAGACTGTGCGCTCAGGCTGGTGAACACGCCCAGTTGCGCGGTGTCGTGGGACTGGAACGTCGGACAGCCTGTACGGCTTAGCTTTAAACACGCCCACTGATCTAGTGGCGTGTGTCCATGCTAGTCTATATATATATCGGCGGCCAAATACACGTGTTGCCTCTTGGGACCACACCTTTCTGCTGCACCACGCCAATGCTATGCACATGAAGGAACCAGACATGGGGCAACGCAAGTAGAACTACAATGATATCTGTACTATGTTATTTGCACGTTGTTTGCTAGAATTATCAATGGTACATTACCTCAATGGTATTCACTGTGTCACATCTAACTAGTATCGGTAGATGGTGGACATTGTGTATATGTCACCATAGGTGTCCCTAATATATCTATATACCGGTGACCGTAGTGATTCCTAATACATCTGGTTATCCTGGTGGATTTCAGTACCGGTGCTTGCAGTCGTGATGCACATTTATATATATTTTGTTTAACTATCCATCACACTATTTAAGGCATATTAGTGGTCATATATATTATATATAGACGATTGAGCCATATAGGACCTATACCATTGTATTGTTTAGACAACATCTATAATTGATTGTCTGTATTTTGAATTAGTGAGTCTTAATGAGCGCATTAAGAGTGATCTTGTTGCTCATGTGGGAATCATATATCCCGTATATTTAAAATATAACCTGCTACCACTCTGGTATTATTGTGCCCCTGATGATCCTACTAATAGGTGAAACGCGTTGGGAAATGTATATAGGATTATTATTTTATATCAATTATGGATTAAGACTAGAGATGAGCGAGTAGTGAAATATTCGAAAGTTCGAAATTCGATTAGAATAGACCGCGATATTCGGCTATTCGACCGAATATCGAATCCCATTAAAGTCTATGGGAAAAAAATGCTCGCCACTTGGAAATCTCAATTCGACCACTTGGAGGTCACCAAGTCCACCCTGAAACCTCAGAAAAGGATGCCAACACTGCTGGAATGCAACTGGGACAGCAGGGGAAGCATGTCTGGGTGCATATAACGCGCCCAAGTCGCACTATTACGCCACTATCACAGCCTCTCAACAATACACTCCAAAGACAATGTAACCTCTCTGTAAAGTGAGACCATACAAGGAAACCTTCTTTCCTCTACATTGCCATGGACCCCAAGCCAAACTAGACAAAAAAGAAGATAAAATTCTGCACCCCTTAAAATCACGTTGCCTATGACAACCACAGATGGCATAGGCAAGGGGGAAAGCAATCAAGCCATCACTATTTTTCCCTCTGTGCCATCCCTGCCTTGCCCAGGCACATGTCCCAAAACATCATCCACGCCCGAGTAACACGGTTACTGCAAAAGGCCATTTGACCACCAACACTTTGGTTTGAGGCCGGGGATGCTACATCTCCCTGACGGCACACTGGGTGAATGTTGTGGAGGCGGGGACGGGCAAACCTGCTACCCCCACCCAAGTTTTGGGCCTTGGTTCTGTCTGGATTTCCGCAACCCTTACAGACAGCTCGGCAAACCCCTCCTTCTCCTTCTAGATTTGTTAAATCTGTCCACCACCCAGTCAAGTCCACAAAGTCCAGTCTCGTCGATAGCCTGCAGAAACTGCAGGGACCTCACTCTGACCCTCCTTCCTCCCACCCTGCCCAATGTTATCAACCCAGTGTTCCCACCCATGCAAGAATCGCAGGAGCTATCTGAGGATTTTGTTTGTTCTGATGCCCAAACACTGGAGCAAGCTCCATCTCTAGCTGATGGTGGTGTGGAACGGGCACTAAAGTGTAAAATGATTAGGGACGATGATGAGACACAGTTGCCAGCAAGGGAGGCTGTTGGAGCAAAGTGAGGCAGTGTAAGAGGAGGTGGTTGAGTATGACGAAGTCAGTGACCCGACCTGGCCCAGTGTCATGTCTAGCAGGTAAAGCAGTGGGGATGTTGAGGGATGCGTAGGACCGCAAAAGGCAGGAAGAGGCCGTGGGCTGGCCAGAGGCTCATGGAGAAGGCAGGCTAGAGCCCGCAGGGCCGCATCTCTTCCCTATAACAGGCCCCCACACAAAGCTCTCCCATCGAGGGCTCTTAGGTCCTTGTTGTGAAAATATTTTAATGAGTGCGCAAAGTTAGCTTGAGGTGAGCCCTCGAAAAAATTATATGGAGGCCCAAGAGGTGAGCCCTCGAAAAAATTAAGTGGAGGCCAAAGAGGTGAGACCTCTTAAAAATTGTATTAAGGCCCAAGAGGTGAGCCATAATAAAAATTGTTTGTAGGCCCAAGAGGTGAGACCTCTTAAAAATTGTTTGTAGGCCCAAGAGGTGAGCCATGATAAAAATTGTTTGTAGGCCCAAGAGGTGAGACCTCTTAAAAATTATGTGGAGGCCAAAGAGGTGAGACCTCTTAAAAATTGTTGTAGGCCCAAGAGGTGAGACCTCTTAACAATTGTATTAAGGCCCAAGAGGTGAGCCATAATAAAAATTGTTTGTAGGCCCAAGAGGTGAGACCTCTTAAAAATTGTTTGTAGGCCCAAGAGGTGAGACCTCTTAAAAATTGTATTAAGGCCCAAGAGGTGAGCCATAATAAAAATTGTTTGTAGGCCCAAGAGGTGAGACCTCTTAAAAATTGTTTGTAGGCCCAAGAGGTGAGACCTCTTAAAAATTGTTTGTAGGCCCAAGAGGTGAGCCATGAGAAAAATTGTTTGTAGGCCCAAGAGGTGAGACCTCTTAAAAATTATGTGGAGGTCCAAGAGGTGAGACCTCTTAAAAATTGTTTGTAGGCCCAAGAGGTGAGCCATGAGAAAAATTGTTTGTAGGCCCAAGAGGTGAGACCTCTTAAAAATTATGTGGAGGCTAAAGAGGTGAGACCTCTTAAAAATTGTTTGTAGGCCCAAGAGGTGAGACCTCTTAAAAATTGTTTGTAGGCCCAAGAGGTGAGCCATAAATATATATATTTTTTATTTAGGAGCAATTCTAAGGCGGTTAAGGAGGAGGAGGAGGAGGTGGAGGAGGAAATGGCATTTCATACAGATGGCACTTCACTTTTGGCTGCTTTCCACTGTTGGAGAAGCAAAGTCCGGGTCAATCCACTTGCTGTTCATTTTGATTAGCGTCAGCCTGTCGGCACTGTCGGTTGACAGGCGGCTGCGCTTATCGGTTATAATGCCCCCGGCTGCGCTGAACACCCTTTCTGATAGCACGCTGGCGGCAGGGCAGGCAAGCACCTCCAAGGCGTACAGGGACAGTTCCAGCCACGTGTCCAACTTGGAGACCCAGTAAGTGTAGGACGCCGAGGGATTGGGGGGGACAGGGGTACGGTCTGCCAGGTACTCCCGCAACATCCGCCGATACTTGTCCCTCCTGCTGATAGCGGGCCCCGCAGTGATGGAAGTTGCACGAGGGGGTGCCATGAACGTGTCCCACACCTTGGAGAGTGTTCCCCTGGTGGCTGTGGGCCTGATCGATGTTGTGGGACTCTGGGAGACCCTCTCCTCTCTGCCGCCAGCGATGGTGGGTGGGAAAATCTCCATCATGTTCTGCACGAGTTCCCTCTGGTATTCCAGCAATCGATTCGTCCTCTCCTCTACCGGAATAAAAGAGGAGACGTTATCTTTATACCGGGGGTCCAGGAGTGCGAAGACCCAGTACAGTTTGTTCTCCACTATCCGGACAACACGTGTGTCCCGGGAAAAGCAGCCCAGCATGAAGTCAGCCATGTGTGCCAGACTCTGAATAGGCATGACGTCACTGCCCCCACCAGAAGGATCACTTGCCATTTCCTCCTCTTCCTCTTCCGCCTCCTCTCCGCCCCATCCGCGCTGAAACAATGGGACGCACACAGCCTGACTGCTACCCTCGCCGCCAGCATCCGCCTCCTCTTCCACAGCCACCTCCACGTCGTCGTCCTCCTCATCCTCCTCCTCCTCCTGCAACTGCCACCGAGAAGCAGACAAAAGTGTGGTCTGACTGTGTAGCTCCATTGCGTCTCCTCCTACCCCCGTCTCCTCTGCGTGCAATGCGTTCTCCCTTATTGCGATGAGCGATTCTTTAAGGACGCATAGGAGCGGGATGGTTACGCTCACTATAGCGTCCTCGCTGCTGACCTTCTTGGTGGACTCCTCAAAGATATGCAGTGTCTGCCATCCATGGCCACTTGGTGGACTCCTCAAAGATACGCATATGTCTGCCATCCATGGCCACTCGTGGTTGGCAAACTGAGGGAGCTGAGTTGGAGGCACGTGTGGATTCATAATCTGGTACTCCATCAATGCTCTCTGCTGCTCACACACCCTGGCCAACATGGAATAGGTGGAATTCCAGCGAGTCGGCAGGTCGCACAACAGCCGATGTTCAGGCAAATGGAGGCGTTGCTGGAGTTTTTTTAAGCTAGCAGCAGCTACAGTTGACTTCCGAAAGTGAGCGCACAAGCGCCGCACTTTCACCAGTAGCTCTGCCAGGTTGGGGTAAGTCTTTAGAAATTTTTGGACTACCAGATTAAAAACGTGGGCCAGGCATGGTACGTGATTGAGTTCGGCAAGCTCCAGAGCCGCCACCAGGTTACGGCCGTTATCGCACACGACCATGCCTGGTCCTAGCTGCAGCGGCGACAGCCACATCTCCGTCTGCTGCAATATGGCGTCCCTCACCTCTGGGGCGCTGTGCTTCCTGTCGCCCAAGCTGATGAGCTTAAGCACCGCCTGCTGACGTCTCCCCGCGCCAGTGCTGCAACGCTTCCAGCTAGCGGCTGAGGGCGATGTTAAGGCAGAGGAGGAGGAGGAGGAAGAGGAGGGGGGTTTATCAGAACCCGTGCTGGCAATCTTGGGCGGGGGTGGTAGGTAGGCCGTCTCTGTTTGCGACCCCGTCCCCGCTTCCACAACATTCACCCAGTGTGCCGTCAAAGAGATGTATCGTCCCTGGCCGCAAGCGCTTGTCCACGAGTCGGTGGTCAAGTGGACCTTTGCGCTGACTGCGTACCTCAGGGCCCGCCTGATGTTACGCGACACGTGCTGGTGCAGGGCGGGGACGGCACTCCGGGAAAAGTAGTGGCGGCTGGGGACGGAATAGCGAGGTGCGGCAGCCGCCATCAGGTCGCGGAAGGCCTGCGTCTCCACAAGCCTAAACGGCAACATCTCCAGGGCCAGCAGTTTGGAGATGTGGCAGTTTAAGGCTTGGGCTTGGGGGTGACTCGAGGCGTACTTCCGCCTGCGGTCGAACGCCTGCGAGATGGACAGTTGATGGGACGAGGAGTGTGAAGGTGCAGGCGAAGATGCGGGGGAAGGGGAGGCTGAAGGAGAAGGCCCCAAAGTAGCCGAGGCAGAGGCAGATGTGGAGGTGTCCTGGCTGGAGGTCTGGACCGCAGTGGCAGCACACAACAAAGGGGAAGAGGCAGTGGCAGGAAGACCTTGCGCAGGTTGTATTGCGTTTGCTCTCTCCCACTCAGCCCAGTGCTTGACTTCCAAGTGACGCCGCATGCCTGAGGTGGTCAGATTGCTCTTCTCAGAGCCCCTACTCAGTTTTGAGTGGCAGAGTGTGCAAACCGCGCTCAGTTTGTCATCCGCACAAACATTAAAAAATCTCCACACCACAGAAGTACGAGGCCTCGATGGGGGAGCTTCGCGCGACTGCCTGCTGCCGGGAACAGCTTCGGCCCTGCTGGCTGTGGCCTCACTTCTCTGTCTGGACTGTCCTCTGCCTGTGGACATCCCTCTGCCTGTGGACATCCCTCTGCCTGTGGACATCCCTCTGCCTCTTGCTGCCTTTTTCGGTGCTGCGCAGACCACCACCTCTCCACTGCTTTCCCCGCTGGACATCACCCCTGGCCAAGTGGGGTCGGTCATTTCGTCATCCACCACCTCCTCTTCCACTTCCTCACTCTGCTCCTCCTCCTGCCCACTGGACATTCCAACAGCCTCCCTTGATGGCAACTGCGTCTCATCATCATCATCGCTCATGATAACAGATGCTGGTTCAGGGTCCACATCAGCAGGAGATGGCGAATACTCAAGTGTTTGGGCATCACTACAAACAAATTCCTCTGCTAGCTCCTGGGATTCTTCCGGCACATCTGAAAAAGGACCCGAAAAGAGCTCCTGGGAGGGGTCAATGGTGGGATGACTCTGTTGGCCAGGTGTGGAGGAAGGAGGGTCAGAGTGAGACTGTGTGGATGACTGGCTGGTGGACAACTGTGTGGAAGCGCTATCGGCTATCCATTGCACCACCTGTTCAACCTGCTCAGGCCTCAACAGCGGTGTAACCCGCCCCCTGCTTAACTGTCCCATAAAGGCAGGGATTCTGGATGAGTGGGATCCTGGCTGCCCCTCACCAGCACGCATTGTATCCCCACTGGCTTCAACAAGGCCCCCAACAGCATTTCCGCGCCCCCGTCCTCGTCCACGTCCGATTCCGCTAGCCCTACGCATTTTTTTTTTTTGGTTACTATATTTTGCCTTCACAGCCGTATACTACCAGTTCAGACGGTGTGTATTAACACCACGTATATAAAATACTTTTGCAAGCACGCAGAACGCTCAGTACAGTAGACAAAGAAAAGGCCTTTTTTTTTTTATTTCTAGGTACACAGCCGTGTACTAACAGGTCAGACGGTGGGTATTTACACCACGTATATAAAATACTTTTGCAAACACGCAGAACGCACAGTATAGTAGACAAAGAAAAGGCCTTTTTTTAATATTTCTAGGTACACAGCCGTGTACTAACAGGTCAGACGGTGGGTATTAACACCACGTATATAAAATACTTTTGCAAGCACGCAGAACGCTCAGTACAATAGACAAAGAAAAGGCCTTTTTTTTTTATTTCTAGGTACACAGCCGTGTACTAACAGGTCAGACGGTGGGTATTTACACCACGTATATAAAATACTTTTGCAAACACGCAGAACGCACAGTATAGTAGACAAAGAAAAGGCCTTTTTTTTTATATTTCTAGGTACACAGCCGTGTACTAACAGGTCAGACGGTGGGTATTAACACCACGTATATAAAATACTTTTGCAAGCACGCAGAACGCTCAGTACAGTAGACAAAGAAAAGGCCTTTTTTTTTTTATTTCTAGGTACACAGCCGTGTACTAACAGGTCAGACGGTGGGTATTTACACCACGTATATAAAATACTTTTGCAAGCACGCAGAACGCACAGTATAGTAGACAAAGAAAAGGCCTTTTTTTTATATTTCTAGGTACACAGCCGTGTACTAACAGGTCAGACGGTGGGTATTAACACCACGTATATAAAATACTTTTGCAAGCACGCAGAACGCTCAGTACAGTAGACAAAGAAAAGGCCTTTTTTTTTTTAATTTCTAGGTACACAGCCGTGTACTAACAGGTCAGACGGTGGGTATTTACACCACGTATATAAAATACTTTTGCAAGCACGCAGAACGCTCAGTACAGTAGACAAAGAAAAGGCCTTTTTTTTTTATTTCTAGGTACACAGCCGTGTACTAACAGGTCAGACGGTGGGTATTTACACCACGTATATAAAATACTTTTGCAAACACGCAGAACGCACAGTATAGTAGACAAAGAAAAGGCCTTTTTTTTTATATTTCTAGGTACACAGCCGTGTACTAACAGGTCAGACGGTGGGTATTAACACCACGTATATAAAATACTTTTGCAAGCACGCAGAACGCTCAGTACAGTAGACAAAGAAAAGGCCTTTTTTTTTTATTTCTAGGTACACAGCCGTGTACTAACAGGTCAGACGGTGGGTATTTACACCACGTATATAAAATACTTTTGCAAACACGCAGAACGCACAGTATAGTAGACAAAGAAAAGGCCTTTTTTTTTATATTTCTAGGTACACAGCCGTGTACTAACAGGTCAGACGGTGGGTATTAACACCACGTATATAAAATACTTTTGCAAGCACGCAGAACGCTCAGTACAGTAGACAAAGAAAAGGCCTTTTTTTTTATTTCTAGGTACACAGCCGTGTACTAACAGGTCAGACGGTGGGTATTAACACCACGTATATAAAATACTTTTGCAAGCACGCAGAACGCATCAGTACAGTAGACAAAGAAAAGGCCTTTTTTTTTTAATTTCTAGGTACACAGCCGTGTACTAACAGGTCAGACGGTGGGTATTTACACCACGTATATAAAATACTTTTGCAAGCACGCAGAACGCTCAGTACAGTAGACAAAGAAAAGGCCTTTTTTTTTTATTTCTAGGTACACAGCCGTGTACTAACAGGTCAGACGGTGGGTATTTACACCACGTATATAAAATACTTTTGCAAGCACGCAGAACGCACAGTATAGTAGACAAAGAAAAGGCCTTTTTTTTTATTTCTAGGTACACAGCCGTGTACTAACAGGTCAGACGGTGGGTATTTACACCACGTATATAAAATACTTTTGCAAACACGCAGAACGCACAGTATAGTAGACAAAGAAAAGGCCTTTTTTTTAATATTTCTAGGTACACAGCCGTGTACTAACAGGTCAGACGGTGGGTATTAACACCACGTATATAAAATACTTTTGCAAGCACGCAGAACGCTCAGTACAGTAGACAAAGAAAAGGCCTTTTTTTTTTATTTCTAGGTACACAGCCGTGTACTAACAGGTCAGACGGTGGGTATTAACACCACGTATATAAAATACTTTTGCAAGCACGCAGAACGCTCAGTACAGTAGACAAAGAAAAGGCCTTTTTTTTTTAATTTCTAGGTACACAGCCGTGTACTAACAGGTCAGACGGTGGGTATTTACACCACGTATATAAAATACTTTTGCAAGCACGCAGAACGCTCAGTACAGTAGACAAAGAAAAGGCCTTTTTTTTTTATTTCTAGGTACACAGCCGTGTACTAACAGGTCAGACGGTGGGTATTTACACCACGTATATAAAATACTTTTGCAAGCACGCAGAACGCACAGTATAGTAGACAAAGAAAAGGCCTTTTTTTTTTATTTCTAGGTACACAGCCGTGTACTAACAGGTCAGACGGTGGGTATTTACACCACGTATATAAAATACTTTTGCAAGCACGCAGAACGCACAGTACAGTAGACAAAGAAAAGGCCTTTTTTTTTTATTTCTAGGTACACAGCCGTGTACTAACAGGTCAGACGGTGGGTATTAACACCACGTATATAAAATACTTTTGCAAGCACGCAGAACGCTCAGTACAGTAGACAAAGAAAAGGCCTTTTTTTTTTATTTCTAGGTACACAGCCGTGTACTAACAGGTCAGACGGTGGGTATTTACACCACGTATATAAAATACTTTTGCAAGCACGCAGAACGCACAGTATAGTAGACAAAGAAAAGGCCTTTTTTTTATATATTTCTAGGTACACAGCCGTGTACTAACAGGTCAGACGGTGGGTATTTACACCACGTATATAAAATACTTTTGCAAGCACGCAGAACGCTCAGTACAGTAGACAAAGAAAAGGCCTTTTTTTTTTATTTCTAGGTACACAGCCGTGTACTAACAGGTCAGACGGTGGGTATTTACACCACGTATATAAAATACTTTTGCAAACACGCAGAACGCACAGTATAGTAGACAAAGAAAAGGCCTTTTTTTAATATTTCTAGGTACACAGCCGTGTACTAACAGGTCAGACGGTGGGTATTAACACCACGTATATATAATAATTTTGCAAGCACGCAGAACGCACAGTAGAGGTGCCAAATAAAATGCCTTTTTTTTTTTATATTTCTAGGTACACAGCCGTGTACTAACAGGTCAGACGGTGGGTATTTACACCTGGTATACAAAAAGGGTATTGCAGGCACACAGAACCCAGAACACTAGAGCCAAATAAACTGTATTTAAAAAAAAAAAAAAGTACACAGCCGTATACTGCCAGAAGATCAGATGGTGCATATACACACTAGGTATATAACAAGGTTTTGCGGCCAAAAAGAACGCAGAACAGTAGTGCCAAATATAGTTTGGTATGTAGCAGAGCACCTAATACACCACTAATGCCTCTCTCTGTCCCTACTCCAGCAGCTATCCCTGAATACAGCAGCCGTTCTCTGCAGAGTGTATATGGTAGTAAAGCTATCACTGTACTGCACTATAGTAGCCCTGATAAGGGCTTTTAATCACGCTCCTGCCTGTCCAACAGCTAAAACCTATCTCTCCCTTCTCCAGCCTCTGTCCCTGACTAAGTTCACGCAGCATATGCGAACGAGCAGGAAGAGCTGAGTTTTTAATATTCGAGGTCACGTGGTTTTTCCAGCCAATCCATGTAGACGCCGTTTTCGCGCTGCCAGCATGCTCCGCGGGCCTGTCATGGTGATTGGTGGAAAAAGAGCGCCAGGGAAGGTGGGAGGGGAAACGAATTCTAAGTGCGCCATCGCCGTTTTACTCGATTGAAATCGAGTATGCCGAATAGCGTAGTATTCGATCGAATACCGGCTCGATCGAACACTACTCGCTCATCTCTAATTAAGACTCCAGAATTAAGTACTGTAGGACATTGGTTCCTCTTTTTGTTTTTTTTGTGTATTTATTTTCTTGTCACTGGTGTGGTGTCCTGAATAGGATTGTGGTGGTGGCTTTCTCTGTGTCAGGGCCTCATTAGGGATCCCAGGAGGTTCCTGACACGGGATCGCCCCTATCGGGGCGGCTATTCCGTTTATAGGCAGGGCATTTTTGATCAGGGTGAGGATAGGGTCAGCTATTATTTCCATCTTTGAAATGGCCCTTGATCCAGACCCAATCGCCTGTCGCATCACCACGTATTATCCGATATGCACGTGAATCTATCTATGGTGTTATCTTCTTTTGTTTGTTTTTTGTTTTTTTTTTATATTTGTAATACATTACCAGTCTTTTTTAACGGATTCTCAATAAAAGTAGTTTTTATGGTATTTCTTCTGTGAATTCCTGCATGGGGGAGGAAGCTGCAGTATGGCACTGCATGGTTGAATATAGCACTGCATGTGGTTTATGCTTATGAAAGCATAGTAAGACATACATGAAGCGGTTTTACATGCCTTATGGCAAGTAACGTATGAGAAGCAGTAGTAAAAGATGTTTCAGGTGATGGTATTATGTGAATGCAATTCAGCAGAATTGAGGTTGGGCAGGAACATACAGCATTACAAACCATTATAATACTGTAGGTCCATGTCAACAGCATTCTGGATGGGAAACAAATTTCTCACTCTGAATGCACTTATGAAATCGTCCTTTGTCAAGGGACTTTTTCCTTGGCTTCAGATTTCCTGTGCAGTGGTCATTGGTTTGGAAGTGTCTCTTCCCTGTAGTTCAAAGAGGAGATTCAGTGGACGACCCCAAATCTATGACATTGTATGCATTTTAAAAGTCAGTTGCGGTTATACTAAACATAACCTATGAGAACATTTGATATTCAAATTACATGCAAAACTAGATCAAGATTTAAACCACTTTAAAGGGGTTGCAACATGAAAAATATTCTACAGTTTTCAAACCAGCACCTGAATCTGAATTCTTTTGTAATTGCCATGGAATTAGTAATTTAACATAGTCACTGAGTTATTCATTAAAATGTATCTGTATAGCACCATCTGCTGTTTTTTTTCTTATTTCTTTGCCCTGGTCACTGAGATGACCGCACATGCTCAGTTTCATCCTTCAACTATCTCCTGAGCTGTGATAGGGATACCATGGACACACCTCCTGAGGTTCTAGCTTTGTTAGAAAGAGACAGTCGAGTACTATATTTATCTGATTTTAATTTTTTACATTAGTTATGAAATAACCCATTTAGGCCCAAAGAAGACTACTTCTTACTTTGGAGCCTGAGACATTTGTAGGAGACTATCTTAAGCCGGAATAAATCTGTCTGCTTTCTGATTCTATTTTGGAATAAATCACTTCATGCAAATAGTTGAAAACATAAAAAAGCTTTTCAGGTAATGCATAAGAAATAGCTTATTAAGTGAGCTCCATAAATAATTCTGACAGACTTCTAACATTTACAGTCACTTGTCAGCTATGGAACCCAGCCAAAAAGAATGTCTCCAACTTTTTATGACAGTCCTTGTATGTTACTTATTTAGCTGGGAATCACGCACAAAATAACAGGTGTAGTCCTGATTCAACACAGATTTGTGATGTCTTGTTTTATATCATCTTGTTTTATATGCTGCTAGTTTTATAAGGATTCACACTAATTTGAACCAGCAAATGGGGATACCCACTTTACATGATTTTTCACAATGTATCCTTATATTCCACACCATACACATCTCCTGTGAAGTTTTACTAGAAATTCACACAGAAATATTCTGATTCATGTGAAATGGGAACAAGTTTGAAGAAACCCCATTGGGTTGTAGATTACATGTGAATTCAGGTGCAAGTGAACATACTATACCTATACTTTAGATGCTTTGGACCATGCATAGACTTTAAACATTTGGGCAGTCTGTGGTTACTTCCATTCCAACATCCTTGCAGCCGCATGTTAATCATACAGCTGCAGGAGCAGAAAGCCCTGCTATCCATGACAGCAGGTCTCCCCCTAGAGTAAACCGAGTACTGTGCAAATGCTTTGCGTTTTTCATCCTAAGTGATAAACCACTTTCAATTTCAAGAGTGATTTTCCTCAATGCCACAAGTTCTGAGAGAATTAATCAGGTAAAGCTATTATTTGGAACTAGAGATGGGCAAATTACATTGTGTGCCATACCACCCCATCAACCGTGCCTGCTACTGTGTATCATACAAGGTGTCATACCCCCCATGAAGCATGCTTGCTGTGTATCATATAGTTTGCCATAACCCCCCATACTCCCATGAACTGTGCCTGGTGCTTCTAATTTAGTGTGCCATAACCTCCCACCCCCATGAATTGTGCCTGCTGCTACTGCCTGCTCATTATGTAGTGTGTCACAACCGCATGAACTGTGCTTGCCGCTGCCTTCTTATAATATAGTGTGCCATAAATCCCTTATCCACAGTATTGGCCCCAGTCCCCATTAACTTTTTATTTTGAAAACTTCAGCCTGGCCGATATGCTCAACACATAGCACCCAGCCCAGGCCAATATCATGCCCCCTATTTTGTTGAGCGGTTGCCTGCAAAGAATTGTGGGCAGGCCCACCTGTAAGTCTCTTAGGGCTCATGCATATTAATGTATTTTCTTTCTGTGTCCGTTCTGTTGTTTTTTTTTTTTTTGTTTTTTTTTTTAGGACTATTTGTGGAACCATTCATTTCAATGGGTCCACAAAAAAATGGAAGTTACTCTGTGTGCATTCCATTTCCGTATGTCCGCATGTCCGTTTCGCAAAAAAAAAAAATATATATATATATAGAACATGCCCTATTATTGTCCGTATGATGGACAAGGTGGATTGTAGTGTGATGATATTCAGAAGATCAGCTGTCTAGAAATGGTTATTTGATCACTGTTTAATGGTATTACTTATATTAGCAAAATGGTAGATATATTAATTTGCTGCATAGTGATTATTAGTAGGTGTGGACGCACTATACCAGCTGACTGGTTTGATTTTGGACTGTGTCTAAGTGCATTATCCTGGCAGACCACTGTTAGTCACCCTTAAAGGGAGTCTGTCACCTCATTTTCACCTATATAACTAACAGCACTCCTCCACAGAAGATTGCAGACAGATCCCAAACATATCTGTGTGCACTTTGTGTCTGTATTATATGTCCAGGAAAAGCAGCTCCCAAGTGCCTGGCTCTGCTGCTGCAAGTGCTCAAAGCAAACCAAACTGAAGAGGAAAGGGCTGCTTTAGCTGCTTATATCTTGGGATTAGTAGCAGATAGAAAAATGTTTCTGGCCTTGAAAGCTGGCATTCCAAGCTTTAAAATGATACCAAAATCACAGCATAATATCCAGTATATCAGAAGATATAGCTGTTAGAAATTGAGTCGAGAGAGAAAGCTGTTTTTAGTTTCACTTTCAGCCGGCCACTTGGGAGCTGTTTTCTGCAGAATAAAAGTGCTTTTTCTGGACATGGAATACAGACACACAGCACACACAGGTATCTATGGGATGTGTATGCAAATTTCTGTGGGGCACTGCTGTTACTTATATAGGTGAAAATGAGGTGACAGACTCCCTTTAAACTCCTATACTGTACTGTACTTCGCTGCAGGGGAGCCACCAGGCTGTTACCAGTCCAAGGTCAGGGGAAGCTGAGTACGTGTATAATCCAAAATAGCAAATCCAAGGTCAGGAGCAAAATGATAGACCAAAGTCAGGACAGGAGAGCAGGGTAGGTAGTCAGACTAAAGTACAGTGCATGGGGGGGCTGGCTGCTGAATGGCTGCTTGAGTCTGAGCTCCTCACAAGAACTGGCTCCAAATCCCTTTATTATGCTCTCCAGCTGACCTATCATGGGGAAAACTGGCAAAGATAAGCACAGGGACCCAGCAGAAGCAACCCCTGTCCGTACAAAACAACCGTACATGGAGAAATTCCTCAGGAAGAAAACCCAGTCTGCCACCGCCGGCGCAGCCAAGATGGCACCGGACCACGCGCTACATTCTGATGCAGAAGATTACTCAGAGACAGGCAGCATCTCAGACACATCGGAGCACAGGCTTCCTCGGAGGGAACCTCCCATATCTAAAGCCATACTTCAAGATATACTGGAATCAGCACTCTCCCCACTGAAAAAAGATCTAACAGACATCAAAGAAGACCTATGCCACTTAAGCCATAGAGTGATGGCCCTGGAGACTACAGAAGAGGCTATACTGACCTACGGGGTAAAAACCAAAGAGGCTTTACACAATCATAAAACGCTGCTTAATGAAGCCTTCCTCAAACTCGAGGATCAGGAGAATCTTAGCCGGAGACGAAACTTACGGATTTGCAGGCTGCCTGAATCAGTAGACCCGGAAGACCTCCCTAAGGCGGCAAAAGAGCTCTTCGCTTCACTTCTAGGCTCTGAGAGAGCAGCCTCCATTGTAGTTGAAAGAATCCACAGGTCGCTCCGCCCGAAACCCAAGCCCAACGATCCTCCGCGAGAAAAAGTAGCAGGGAGTCGACCACACTCAAATACCAAGATACAGACATCTCTTTTTATCAAGACTTAGCCCCCTCCATGCTGGCTAAGCGTAGGCTATTACGCCCGCTCTTAGAAGCCCTAAAAGCCTCTGCTACTCCTTTCAGGTGGCTTTACCCTTTTGGCCTTGCCATTATGAGGAAGGCAAAAAGGAAAGCAAATCACCATTAGAAACCCCCAAGACTTGAAATCTGCGTGGGAGACGCTGGGGATCACGCCACTCGAGATACCGTCCTGGATGCCTGCCGATCAGGGAAATCTCCTTCCGTCGCCTCCACAACCAGACTCTTGGCAGCTAGTATCGCCGGGTAAAGCGAACAAAACCCAACGTGGACGCCAAGTGAAACACCAAATCTGAGTAAGTCCCCACCTTACTGGAGATGCTCATCACCATTATAAATATTAGCTCCTCCAGATGGACCTGTTTGACTCGGTTCAAGCCAGGACTGCCACGATTCCACCTATATCAAGGTACTGTACATACCAATAGCCCAAATTTGCCTATTGATTCCGATTTGCCTACCGGCAGCTTGGTTCACTACAATAGACTTGGACTGGCACTACAGTTCTATTGTCAACATATCCTGACTTGTCATTTAACCTTGCTGGCCTTGTCTGACACATAAGTGCCCTACAGCCGTTTGCTGAGATTGTTTCGTCTGCATCAAAGGAGCTCAATATACTGGTGGCACAACTTACTCAGCCTTTACATTTTATTATTTTTGCCATTTTCTTCCTAACTTGTTCTCAGTTAATCTGATGTTGTTTAATTTTCGAGAAGTTATGTTTCCCATCTTATTACAGTATTACCCAGCTATGGTCACATGACTACTCCCGCTGGGATTTGGCCAGTATCCCACCAATCTGGTCTTAAGTTCTTAATGTTGGTCTCTAGTAGACCCTTTGTTGCTCTGGGTGACCCCCCTCCTGGGAGACCATTCGCCCACACCCTTGATGGGGGCGACTTTTCCTTCCCCAGGTGCTATGCAGAGCACAGCATATTCTTGCCTTCTCTTATTTCCCTTTTCTCGCTGTACTTTCTTCTCCTTTTCTTTCCTGTTCCCCCACCCTGTTGAAGGATCCATATGCTGATGTAATACCTATGCTCTTGTTATCATGGTATCTGTTGTAGTATCCTCTCTGAATGTAAGAGGTCTGAATGAGCCATGGAAGCAGATTCTTTTTCTTCTCCATAAAGACAAAGTAGCTGTTGCGTTTTTCCAAGAATCCCACTTCATGTCCGGTAAGATATCTAATTTACCACCCAAAAGATTTTCGCAATGGTTTCACAGCACATACACCTTAGCTAGTAGGGGTGTCAGTATTGCTATACATAAACAATTACCATTTAACCCTTTCGCGCCCGGAGGTTTTTTCGGTTATGCATTTTCGTTTTGCTCTCCCTGCCTTCAAACAGCCATAACTCTTTTATGTTTCTGTTCACATAGCTGTATGAGGGCTTGTTTTTTGCGGGACAAGTTGTACTTTCCAACGCCACCATTTAATATTGCATATGGTGTAGTGGGAAGCGGGAAAAAAATTCCAAACCGGGTGAAATTGCAAAGAAAATGCTATTCCGCTACAGTTCTACGGGTTTCTTATTTACAGCATTCGATGTGCATTAAAACTGATCCATTACTTTTATTCTACTGGTCAGTACGAATCCGGCAATACCTAATATGTATAGTTTTTCCTGCGTTTTCATAGTGATAAAATAATTAGAAAGTTGCCCTTTTTTTTTTTTTCCTTGTCAAATCTTGACCCCTATAACTTTTTGGTATTTATGTGTACAGAGCTGTATGGGGGCTCATTTTTTTTTAATTTTTTTTTTACTATTTGAAAGCTCAAATATGGGCTTATATATTGTGACTTTTTTTTTTCTTTATGAGCAATCAGGGATTTTATAGACTCAGAAATCCAAGAATTGCTCATTTCTTATCCTGGCCTGCCATCTAGTGGCCAGAATAAGAATTGCAACTTTTAAACTGTAATCCTCACCAGCGAGGATTACAGTTTTCATATGGTGTACAGACACCCCGATTGGCCACACGGGGTGTCTGTACACTGTTGAGACGCAACTAGATGCCGTGATCACGTGTGATCACGGCATCTAAACTCCCAGGAAGACGCTGCCGATGGCGGTAAGTAGCGGCAAGTCTCTGCTGTTAGAAACAGCAGAGACTTGCCGGTCATGACGCCCGCCGCACTTGCGAGCGGGCGCCATGTGCCCGCATCGCCCCAGCGCCGTACATGTACAGCGCTGGGCGCGAAGGGGTTAAAAGGGGTTCTCCAGGAATTAAGAAAATTAAAATACTTAAATATTACTTTATTATAAATATATTCCCAAATACCTTTCATTAGTTATGATGGCTCATTTTGTCTAGGGAGAAATGATTAGGGAAAACAAAATAGCCACCGTCCTATTAGTACACACAAAACCTGTCCTAATCACACAGGAGGACAAGTTACTTCACAACACTGTGCTAAATAGCTGCCTCATCATCCTCTCTGCTCTGCTTGTCAGGGGTTATGATCCTGAATACAGATGATAAGATCTTCAGCTGAATCTCTGTAGAATGGAGGAATGGAGTTCATGAGGAGACATGAAGTATAGAGAGGAGGTGGGGATGAGGCTAATGAGCAGCAGCTCTTCTATGCAGCCTCCATTACCACAGTCTGTCCTGTCCGTCCTCTCTGTACTTCGTCTCCTCATTAACTCAATTCCTACAGAGATTCAGCTGAAGATTTTATCACCTGTATTCAATATTATAATCCCTGACAAGTAGAGGAGGATGAGGAGCTCTTTAGCTCAGTGTTGTGAAATTACTTGTCCTCTTGTGTGATTAGGACAGGTTTTGTATGTACTAATAGGACGGCGGCCAATTTATTTTTCCTAATGATTGCTCCTGAGACAAAATAAGCCATTATAACTAATGAAAAGTATTTGGGAATATATTTAATTATTTTAATTTTCTTAATTCCCAGAGAACCCCTTTAAGCACTCTGTCACTATTGCAGATCCAGATGGGCGCTATCTATTTGTCAAAGGTACAATTGTAGGAACACCTGTTACTTTAGCAAACTTGTATGCTCCTAATAAGCAGCAAGTTCAGTGGTTCCTTCAGACTCTTAAATTGCTATCTTCGCTAAAAGAAGGGCTCATCATCTTAGGAGGTGATTTTAATCTTCCTCTAGAACCAGATCTAGACACCTCATCTAAATGCAGCCACATCTCATATTCACTATTATCTAAACTAAAAAGGGCTCTGAGGGAACTGGGGGTCATTGATGTTTGGAGATCCCTTAGCCCTTCCTCTGCTGATTATACTTTCTATTCCCATGCAAAGTCCTTCTTTCATAGGTTGGATTATCTGTTCCTCTCCTCTGCTCACATTGCACTTGCTAGAAAAGCTAATATTGGTAATTTCACTTTATCTGATTATGCTCCCATTTTCCTTCACTTATTTTTAAAAGCTTTACCAAAGAAAGAATGGAATTGGCATCTGAATAACACGCTGATAGGTGACCCCTCCCTTGTAGATCAAATTACTACCTCTCTGCATGAATATTTTGAACTGATCACTACCGAACAAACCTCGCCCTCCATTGTGTGGGAAGCGCACAAATCGGTAATCCATGGGGAACTAATAGCATTAGGATCCAAACTCAAAAAGCAACGTTCTGCAGCTTTAGATGCACTTGTAAGGCGCGTGCATCGACGTCATGCACGCGGTTGCTTGCCCTCTCGGGCTCCGGGTGTTGGTGAGAGGGTACGGGCGAATCGCAGTGCGGTATCCTTGCGCCCACAGTCTTACTGCAGGGAACAAGGTTCGGCACAGGAAGTGGTCATGTGCCAGGTCCTTGAGACCTCTGGTGATGTCACTTCCGCCAGGCGTTCACAGGAAGTATGTCAGGCACCACGCCCTGCCAATTAGCTCGCTGCTATTTAAACCCTGAGCTTCTGCTGGGCAGGGCCAGTGCCTTGTTGTTCATGTGCGACTGCTATTCGGTCCGGTCCCTTTGCTACTGACGCTGTATGGTGCCTTGTATGTTTGAGTACCTTCTTGCACTGGTGCGTGGGCTCCCGTACCTGCTTCACTGTCTCAGTCTTTTTGTGTAGTGTGAATTACTCTGAGTGTTTGTAGGCCACGCTTGCGGCCATGCCGTAGCTCCCTCCTGGAGCACAGGTACACGGTGGGCCTTCGCCCGTCTGGAGGTCTGTGTAGCCAAAGCTCTGGCTCCAGTCTCAAGCGCTGTTGCGCAGTACGTGTTGGTGTAAGCTGTTACCTTACTATTGTGTATCTTGCCTCCTGTATTATTTCGCCCTTCTGAAGCGGTCGTTATTGTCCGGCTGCCCAGGGATTGGGTCCAGTGATCCCCAGTGGATTCTGCCAAGTGGCAGATTCACTTATTTATTTTATTTGTGCCTCAGTGGCCTAATAGCACTATTGACCCAAATATCTAAATTAGAAATTGCACATAAGAAAACCATGGCTAGAGCCTCGGCACAGGAACTATCAGAATTACGCACTGAACTGAAGAACCTCCTCAATGTCACATCTGCTAAAATACTTCTTCACTCAAAGTTTAAAGCATACACATATGGTTGACAGAGGGAATAATAATCTCACACTAAGGTCCCGGTCAAAACCCGGAACCTCAATTTCACGCCAGGCGCCTGCCTAGAGACATCGAGCATCTTGCTCGATGCCCCCCCTTGCCCTGCGCTAGATCCGCGCAGGCAATGTCTCTTTTGTGTTTATAAATACTCGCTTGCGGCGGTACTTCCGCCCGCAGCGAGTTCGGTGACCGTCATTAGTGGGCCAAAGTCACACTCCATAACTCAACTCCAAAAGTAGCGAAAGCCTTTAAAGACTTCTACGCTGCACTATACAACCTCCAGTCACCACCTTCATCTCCAACAACCACGATTCCAGAAGCCATTTCAACCTTTTTTTCTTACCTCAACTTACCTACACTAACTGCCTCTAACTCGGAGAAACTGTTAGCACCAATTACGGACTCTGAAATCAGACAGGTCCTAAAGACTATCCCATCAGGTAAAAGCCCGGGCACTTTACGGATTTACTATCCAATACTATAAAACCTTTAAATACATACTAATTCCCAATTTTCAATCTCTTTTTAATTCCCTCCTCAATGTAGGTATGCTACCACCCCAAGCTTTAGAAGCACATATCACAATTATTTACAAAGATAAAAAAGATCCCTTAGATTTTGACAGCTGTG
This sequence comes from Rhinella marina, assembly GCA_900303285.1. Lineage (NCBI taxonomy): Eukaryota > Metazoa > Chordata > Amphibia > Anura > Bufonidae > Rhinella > Rhinella marina. Next base: position 43,420 of record ONZH01010664.1, read on the forward strand.
TCATTACTTAACACAGACATTAAATGGTGGGCGAAGATCCCAGCCCAACGCCTTCAAACAATCCTTCCCAACATTATTGATAGGGAACAGGTTGGCTTTGTCTCTGGCAGACAGGCCAAAGAAAACACAGTGTGGCTACTCTGCCTTATATCTTGGGCACCTAAGTCACATAGCCCTCTTGCACTTCTCAGCACAGACGCGGAAAAGGGGTTTGACAGGGTTAGTTGGCCATTTATGTCAGCAGCTCTGTTGAGCTTTGGTATTCCCTACCAATTTATTCAGGCAATCCTTAGGCTACTTTCACACTAGCCTTTACTACGGATCGGTAGTGATAATACAACCTTGTGGATCCGTAATGAAGGGATCCGGTTGTATTATCTTTAACATCTTTTAAACAGATCTGGAATTAACTCCATTGAAAGTCAATGGAGGACGGATCCGTTTACTAGTGTGTCACACCAAACGGATCAGTCCCCATTGACTTGCATTGGGAGTCATTCCGGATCCGTCTTGGTGTGGATACCCAGTACGGAAAGCAAACCGCAGCATGTTGCGGTTTTCTCTCCAGTCTGAAGAATGCTTTCAGGAGCATTCTGTGCTCTTCAGTTCAGTTTTGTCCCCATTGACAATGAATGGGGACAAAACTAAAGCGTTTTATTCCGGTATTGAGCCCCTATGACGGAGCTCTATACCGGAATAAAACAACGCTAGTGTGAAAGTAGCCATACTCTGTATTCAGCCCCTTCTGCCGGGGTCAAGTTCAACGGCACCTTATCTCAGCCCTTTCATATCCATAATGGCACCAGGCAGGGATGTCCTCTATCTCCTGCCTTATTTGTTATAGTAACCGAAACCCTTCTTCGGAAAATCAGGTCCGACCCTTTCATATCTGGATTGCAAGTAGGACCACACACTCACCTAACGGCAGCCTTTGTGGACGACCTTCTTATAATGACGTCGAAACCTTTGACATCCTTCCCTAGACTCCTATCCTCTTTTAATGAATTTGGGGTACTTTCTAACTCCAAAATAAAGTACAGTAAATCTGTAGCATTGAATATCACATGCCCCCTAATAATAAAGCCAAATTGAAACAAACGACCCCATTTACGTGGGCCTCTAAAAGTGTACAATACTTAGGAATTCATGTCCCGGTTAACCCAGAAGACCTCTTTGCACTCAACTATGCCCCCCTATTGAAATCCATCCGCACTCACCTTAAGACCCTGAAAATCCCATTTATCTCTTGGATGGGAAAGAAAAATTTCCTAAAGACATTCATAGTTCCCAAGTTTTTATATCTACTACAAGTCCTCCCCATATGGCTACCTCTTACCTTCTTCGCGGAAATTAGAAGAATTTTTTCCTTTTTCCTATGGGGAGGGAGATCAGCTAGAATTGCATACTCCCTTCTCACCAAAGAAAAGAGGTTTGACGGCTTTGGCCTGCCAGATCTACATTTATATTACAAAGCAGTGCAGTTGAGCAGAGGGGTGGCATTGCTTTCCTCTAAACCCGAAGATGTTTACTCCGATCTGGAACTATATCTTTTGGCCACATGGGAAAAGTTAGTACTCTGGGGAATAAGACCCTACAACCATATGGACACTTCTCACTCCCTCCTGTCACGGAGCATTTTGGCTGTATGGGCGGGATTATAGAAGGCCAAAGACCTCCAGTTCCCTCATCCCAATATACCTCTAATCCATCTACAATCTTATCTGCACCCTGGTTATCTGCACCCTACAAGAGATTTCATTACCAGATGGAAAGTTACATTGGGACAAGATACTTGAGCTCCCTAGACTTCAAAATGCACCATTTTTATATTTGCTTCACTGTAGGAGAGATACTAGACGCCTCGTACTACCCAACTCGCCGACCAGGCAACTATCATGGGCAGAAAGAACGATTACCAACACCCAACATCTCAAAAGGATACTGTCCACTCTATACAAACAACTATTATCTGCAACTCCTACAAGACTCTATTTTCTAGAACGTGGGAGAAAGAGCTTACAAAAACCTTATCTGACCCAGAAAAAGCGATCATCTTAGCTAACTCACATGGTTTTAATAGATGTATTAAAATTCAAGAAAACTCATATAAGTTACTAACCAGGTGGTATAAAAACCCCAGAGTTTTTACACACCATTAATCCCGAAATCTCTGACCACTGCTGGAGATGTGGGTCAGTATTGGGTTCCCTCTCCCACATATGGTGGTCCTGTCCGAGTATCCAAACCTTTTGGTCTGAAGTGATATCTTTTATAGACCATGTTTGTCAGATCAAACTCACCCTTGACCCCAAAGTGGTCTTATTGTGGTGCCGAAACGCTAGTTTGCAACCATCTAAAAGTAATCTTCCCACCATGCTTTTAACAGCTGCCCGCCTGCTTATTCCACTCATGTGGAAAAATTCATCTGCGCACTCCATACTAGACTGGACAGATAAAGTGGACCAGCTTTATCATTTTGAGGAGCTGGCTCACTGGGACAGTCACACCAGAGCTAAGTTTCTACAAATCTGGGGACCTTGGAAAGTCTACAGGGTATTCCTGTAAGCCCTCTCTCCACTTACTTGATAATCTCTGGCTAGTCACTACTAGCTTGTGAAAGTATATACAGTCATGGCCAAAAGTTTTGAGAATGACACAAATATTATATTCTCAAATGATCTGCTGCCCTCTGGTTTTTATGTGTGTTTGTCAGATGTTTTTATCACATACAGAAATATAATTGCAATCATATTATGAGTAACAAAAGCTTATATTGACAGTTAGAATGAGTTAATGCAGCAAGTCAATATTTGCAGTGTTGACCCTTCTTCTTCAGGACCTCTGCAATTCTCCCATGGCAGGCTCTCAATCAACTTCTGGACCAAATCCTGACTGATAGCAGTCCATTCTTGCACAATCAATGCTTGCATTTTGTCAGAATTTGTAGGTTTTTGTTTGTCCACCCGTCTCTTGATGATTGACCACAAGTTCTCAATGGGATTAAGATCTGGGGAGTTTCCAGGCCATGGACCCAAAATCTCTATGTTTTGTTCCCTGAGCCATTTAGTTATCACCTTTGCTTTATGGCAAGGTGCTCCTTCATGCTGGAAAAGAAATGTTGATCGCCAAACTGCTCTTGGACGGTTGGGAGAAGTTGCTCTCGGAGGACATTCTGGTACCATTCTTTATTCATGGCTGTGTTTTTAGGCAAGACTGTGAGAGAGCCGATTCCCTTGGCTGAGAAGCAACCCCACACATGAATGGTTTCAGGATGCTTTACAGTTGCCATGAGACAAGACTGGTGGTAGCGCTCACCTCGTCTTCTCCGAATAAGCTGTTTTCCAGATGTCCCAAACAATCGAAAAGGGGATTCATCAGAGAAAATGACTTTACCCCAGTCCTCAGCAGTCCACTCCCTGTACCTTTTGCAGAATATCAGTCTGTCCCTGATGTTTTTTCTGGAGAGAAGTGGCTTCTTTGCTGCCCTCCTTGAGACCAGGCCTTGCTCCAAGAGTCTCCACCTCACAGTGCGTGCAGATGCACTCACACCTGCCTGCTGCCATTCCTGAGCAAGCTCTGCACTGCTGGTAGCCCGATCCCGCAGCTGAAACACTTTTAAGAGACGGTCCTGGTGCTTGCTGGTCTTTCTTGGGCGCCCTGGAGCCTTTTTGGCAACAATGGAACCTCTCTCCTTGAAGTTCTTGATGATGCGATAGATTGTTGACTGAGGTGCAATCTTTCTAGCTGCGATACTCTTCCCTGTTAGGCCATTTTTGTGCAGTGCAATGATGACTGCACGTGTTTCTTAGAGATAACCATGGTTAACAGAAGAGAAACAATGATGCCAAGCACCAGCCTCCTTTTAAAGTGTCCAGTGGTGTCATTCTTACTTAATCATGACAGATTGATCTCCAGCCCTGTCCTCATCAACACCCACACCTGTGTTAATGGAGCAATCACTGAAACGATGTTAGCTGGTCCTTTTAAGGCAGGGCTGCAATGATGTTGAAATGTGTTTTGGGGGATAAAGTTCATTTTCTAGGCAAATATTGACTTTGCAAGTAATTGCTGTTAAGCTGATCACTCTTTATAACATTCTGGAGTATATGCAAATTGCCATTATAAAAACTGAAGCAGTAGACTTTGTAAAAATTAATATTTGTATCATTCTCAAAACTTTTGGCCATGACTGTACTGACATAGGTGGTTATTAATACATACCTTATGGATGTTCATGTCTTTACTTTCACATTTGATGTGCTTTATGATTCTTCTAAACCCCCTCCCTCTACCCCCCCACACACACACATTACTCCTAATCATTAGTTTTGACACTATATTTACTGTCGAAAATTAAGCATATGTGTGTTTGAGTTATATAAGAAGCAACGTGATTTACAATAACAAATGACAGTGCGCGTTCCTTGTTAAAATATGTTATTTATTGTTTGAACTTCTTTGCTCAAGAAATTTGTATATTTTATTTTCTTCAATAAAAAGAGAATTGGTAAAGTACAGTGCACGGGTCAGTCAAGAGAGTGTACCTTCACTAATTACTAGACAGTAGGTAACCTAAAGCTTAGGCATCTTCCCACTGGGTAGGATTCCTAATATACAGGGCCGGCCTTTGGGGTGTGCGACCCGTGCGGTTGCACAGGGCGCTTCACTCCCGGCCAGTTAAGGGGGCGCCCTGCCAGAGCGCCCCCTTAATGGCCTGGACTGCTCCTGTACAGCGTCTTGTGCCCCCCTCAGACCTCAGATCAGCCCACCCAGCCACTATAAAAAAACATACTTACCTGTTCTGCGCTGCCGCTGCCATCAGGTTCTGCGCTCCACTGTCTTCCCTGCTGGCGCGCACTATGACCTGACGGAGCATCAGGTCATAGTGTGCGCCAGCAGGGAAGACAGTGGAGCGGGGAACCTGATGGCAGCGGCAGCGCAGAACAGGTAAGTATGTTTTTTTAAAGTGGCTGGGTGGGCTGATCTGAGGTCTGAGGGGGGCACAAGACGCTGGTCTGAGGGGGGCACAAGACGCTGACCCGAGGTCTGATGAGGGCACAAGATGCTGACCTGAGGTCTGATGGGGGCACATTGTGTTGATCTGAGGTCTGATGGGGGCACAAGATGCTGATCTGAGGTCTGATGGGGGCACAAGACGCTGATCTGAGGTCTGATGGGGCACAAGACGCTGATCTGAGGTCTGATGGGGGCACAAGACGCTGATCTGAGGTCTGAAGGGGGACACAAGATGTTGATCTGAGGTCTGATGGGGCACAAGACGCTGACCTGAGGTCTGATGGGGGCACATTGTGTTGATCTGAGGTCTGATGGGGCATAAGACGCTGATCTGAGGTCTGATGGGGGCACATTGTGTTGATCTGAGGTTTGATGGGGGCACAAGATGCTGATCTGAGGTCTGATGGGGGCACAAGACGCTGATCAGAGGTCTGATGGGGGCACAAGACGCTGATCTGAGGTCTGATGGGGGCACAAGATGTTGATCTGAGGTCTGATGGGGCACAAGACGTTGATCTGAGGTCTGATGGGGGCACATTGTGTTGATCTGAGGTCTGATGGGGGCACAAGACGCTGATCTGAGGTCTGATGGGGGCACAATCTGTGATTTTACACAGGACTGCAGGTAACACTACTACATTTTCTATACTCAGATAGCCATCACTGTGTTACCTCTACAGTTACAAAGGACTGCAAGGGACATCTACTATATTATCTATACACAGATAGTTATCACTCTGTAAGGGGGCCCTCTGACACTTTATCGCCCAAGGGCCCACCTGAACCTGGACCCGGCCCTGGGCTGACGTCACACATGCGCAGAAGGACTCAGAGGGTGGTAGGGGAAAGTTAGCGGCTGCACTGCTCTAAGTAAGTGCCCCCAAACAATGTGATGACCGGGGGGGGGGGTTAATTGGGAGCGGGACTATATACTTAAGGCCCATCCATATACTTAAGGCCCCATCCTTATTTTATATACTTAAAGGATTCTGTCACCACCATTTTGCATATTAAGTTATTTATACCACTGGATTTCTCTTATCATAAGGATCCCCAAATGGTTATTGTTATAGGGCCCAGATGAAGATTTGTGGTGTAAAAATCCTTTTTTATCTACTGTCAATCACTTACATTAAGGGGCCCAAGGGGAGTTGCCCATGGTTGCTGGAGCCCGGGCTCGGCGATTCCGTTGGAGCCCCGGACCGCCCACCTAATTAATATTCACTTCACTGAGTGAAGCTCCGACGCAGTGCCGCGTCGGAGCTTCACTGACTCAGTGAAGTGAATATTAATTAGGTGTGCCGTCCGGGGCTGCGCAGGTGCAGTACATCAATTGCCACGTCGGAGCTTCACTCAGTGAAGTGAATATTAATTAGGTGGGCGGTCCGGGGCTCCAACGGAATCGCCGAGCCCGGGCTCCAGCAACCATGGGCAACTCCCCTTGGGCCCCTTAATGTAAGTGATTGACAGTAGATAAAAAAGGATTTTTACACCACAAATCTTCATCTGGGCCCTATAACAATAACCATTTGGGGATCCTTATGATAAAGGCCCCATCCTGTATAGGATAATAGAGATGGTAGTCATGGCACACATAACTCACACATGATTAAACACCAGTGATGGGTTTAGTGATGTGAGCTATGTGTGTGCCATCTCCATTATCCCATACAGGAAAATATAGTGACAGTATTAAAAGTCAGACTGTATAGAGCTATAAATACAGTGCAGAGATATATAGAGAATAGAAGTGATATAGGACAATATAGAAAGCTATAAATACAGTGCAGAGATATATAGAGAGAGCTATAAATACAGTGTAGATATATATATATATATATATATATATATATATATACTATCCTACTCTATATATCTCTGCACTGTATTTATAGCTCTCTATACAGTCCTATATCACTCTATATATCTCTACACTCTATTTATAGCTCTATACTGTATGACGTTAGTACTGTCACTATATTTTTCTGTATGGGATAATGGAGATGGGATGGCACACATACTTCTTTAAGTAAATATATATATTTAAATGGGGGGGGGGGAGGCGCCGAGAGAAAGTTTTGCACAGGGCCCCATCTACCCTAAGGCCGACCCTGCTAATATACCCATACTCAGGGACAGCCAACCATTGGTTGGGGAAACATTTGGACATACACGCTCTGGCCCTTTAAGAGGCCGAAAGCAAAACACAAAGGTCACAGCTGGCACAGATCAATAAGCATGACAGCATTTGGGAGTGTTAGGCCCCTTTCACACAAGCGAGTTTTCCGCGCGGGTGCGATGCGTGACATGAACGCATAGCACCCGCACTGAAACCTGGCACATTTTTTTCATGCATCAGTTCTGCGTTGAGTTAAAATTGCAGCGTGTTCTATATTCTGCGTTTTTCGCGCAGTCCTGGCCCCATAGAAGTGAATGGGGCTGCATAAAAAACGCATTGCATCCGCAAGCAAGTGTGGATGCAATGCGTTTTTCACTGATGGTTGCTAAGAGATGTTGTTTGTAAATATTCCGTTTTTTATCACGCACGTGAAAAACGCATCAAAACGCATCACACCCTCTAAAAAAAAAAAACAACAGAACAACTGAACGCAATCACAGACAAAAATCACTGAACTTGCTTGCAAAATGGTGCAAGTTTCCATGAATGCACCCTGAACGCATCCGGACCTAATCCGTGACGCTCGTGTGAAAGGGGCCTTACTGGCTGCAAAGCACAGCAGTGATGGGCAACACAGGGCAGGGTGAGTAGCTTGGCATAAGTTCCCATATGGAAAAATGTGGAAAAGTTCAAGTGGTATGAATACTTTTTCAAGGCACTGGTATATCAGTTTTGTCGAAATTTTTCCATGTCTTCCCACTGCTGCAAAATTTTATTAATCCTTCACTTCCTTTTGATTGCGGATCTGTTCTACATCCAAATGGATATCCGTGGAAGAAGCCAATGGAAGGGTCTTTGAAATGCGGTCGATAAAAGTAGCAGTAACACTGGAAAGTTAAATGTACCATCCATCCCTCTGCCTGTTATACTTTGTTCTAGTGAATGTAAGCAGTCAGCATCTCAATCCCTTCCGTAATCTCTCGTGCATGAAGTACATTGTCTAGCTTGTAAAAAGGGTGTGCAGCTTCTTTGACCTTACCATTCAACAGAAAGAGACTTTAATCACATGTGCACTCTAACTTCCAAGTATTACACTCCTGACTTGCATTATTAAAATGTTCTTTCTTTATTAACTAGAAATACTAAAGGCATTATCTACTTCAATTTATTCCTTCAAGCATGTTTTGTTCTGTTTGGTAAAAGAAAAAAGAATTGCAAATTCTTTGCTGCTAAATGCTGTTAGGTCATGCTGACTTAAATTCCTCAATTAGAAGTTTAGGGTGATTTAAAATCCATACATTTAAATTCCGAATATCCGATCTGCAAGTAATTATTAAAGACTTAACATATTACATTGCAGTACCGTAATAATTCACAAAACTCTACAGTAAATGGTAAAATGGATCTCCTTACCTTCATTGGAACCCGCTCTCTTAAATTAGTATAATCCTTTAGAAGAAGGGTCGACCTGCATGTAAGTCAGTCCCACAGGAGCTTCCAAAGGTGACCTTAAAAAGGTATTCTGATTATATAAAGTTATCTCCTATCCATGGGATAGGGATAATTGTTAGATCGGTGGGGGTCCTACTGCTGGGGCCCCACTGATTAGGAGAAAGGGTACCTTGTGCCTTGTGGAGCTCCCCAAAATGAAACGAGTGGGTGGTCTGGTATGCGCATGGACGCTCCATTCATTTCTATGGGAGTTCCAGAAATAGTCAAGTAGAGCACACAGCTATCTCCGGAACTCCCATAGAAATGAATGGAGCAGCATGAGTATACCATTCAGTTTGTGGGGCTCCACAGGGTACAATGCTCCATTCTCGTTGATTAGTGAGGATTCAGTGATAGGACCCCCACAAATCTAAGTTATGCCCTATCCTGTGGATAGTGGATAACTTTATATAACCAGAATATCCCTTTAAGGAGGACCTGTCACCTGCATAAACTTTTAAATCTACATATCCCCATCAGTTGACTCCACTCCCCATAGCCCTTATGTTATTGTTTATACACAATGGAATCAAATATGTTGATATTGAGTAGAATACCCCTAGAAATAAGAAAGATATTTGCCAAGTAAACATAGGTTAGATGACAAACTACCATCCAATGCACTGCTCATGATTGTTACAGAGTGTGGCTGTTGCACTTTCAGCTCTGGCTCTGTGCTGAAGCCATGTACTGTATGTTATGACAAAATGGAATTTATCGTATGAGAACAATGGGAGCCATTTATCAAACAACTCCATTTTACACCGGCCTTTCTTATCTTCTGCAACGCTTGAGGATTCTCTTAATTTATGATGAGGCATTAGCAGGACCACTTCATCCATAGGGCAAACGATGCAACTCTATCAGACCCACTTGCAGCTGATGACATTTTGCTGTCAGCACTGAAGTTATTCTGGAGTTCCATGCTGCCAGTTTAAGACTTACACCTCCCACCCCCCATTCCCACAGACACAAAAGCAGTCCCTCCCACTCCTTCAGTTACTTTATTAGTCTAATACCTCTATAGCAGAACTTGAAGCCCTCCCCTTTCACTATGGCGTAAGGCCAGCATATGTAGGAACTTCATGGTGCTCTAGCCACTGTACTGGTATCTCAAGTACTTCCTCAGGTACCTCCATTTGACATTCCAGCCATATGCTGTGTTCTAAAATTGTTTGTCCATACAGTACCATGCCCAGGGCAGATCTTTTCTCTGGCACCCCCCTCCCCAATACTTAAAAAAATTGTGTCCCCTCACAGTAGTATTGCCCTCATTGTACAACCTTCATAGTCACAGTAGTTATGGTTATGTCCAGATACGTGCCCCCCAATAAAATCCACATTGTGCCCCCTTACTACAGGTATGCCTACAATGTGCCCCTTACAGTATTTATGCCCTCATTGTACAACCTTCACAGTAGTTATGTCCACATTGCGTCCCCCTTAAAGTATGTATCCCTTCATTGTGCTGCCGTCACAGTCATGCACTCATTGTGCCCCCCTCACAGTAGTTTTGCCCTCACTGTGCCCCCAAAACAGTTATGCCCCTTCACAGCAGTATTTCCCCATGTGTCCCCTTCACAGTAGTAATCCCGTCTGTGCCCCTTTCACAGTATTAATGCCCTCCTAACCCATTGTCACTTGTCTGTCGAAAAGAAGTTCACACGCATGCTCAATGTTGTAATCAGTTGTAGATGAGTACGGGTTTCCGGCTCCTGCTTCATAGCTGACACTTGTGTAACCTTCCTTGAAGGGAATATCTCAACATGAACTTGCAATGTAAGCTACAGACAGGATGGTATAGAGCAAGAGGATCAGAGCAGATTGATAAATAACTTTGTGGGAAAAGATTCTGTATAACCTATATTTTATTCTTTTAAATTCCTGCTTATTCTGTGCTTTGAAGTCCAGGAGGTGGTCCTATCAGTGATTGACAGCTATCTGTGTATACACAGCCATAGAGGGATGGCTGTCAATCACTGATAGGACCTCCTCCTTGTCATCAAAGCACAGAATGTACAGGAATTTAAAGAATAAAATACAATTTTGACTGAATCTTTTCCTACTAAAACTGTATATCAAACTGCTCAGCTCCTCCTGCTCTATAACATAATACCCTTTAAACTTCTCTATCCATTCATTCTAACGATGTGCACATTTCTTGAAATTTGTTTTGTGTCCTATTTGCCGAATTTAAAAAAAAAAATGGATTGATGTCTGAATAATTCATCATGAATCGGAGTTGGTTCAATTGCCCTGAAAGTCCTAGTCTTTTAGACTTTTTAGAAAAAGATGTTATCTCTTTTTGTTAATTTTTGTATGTATGCTTTTTCTCTCCACACTAACATATATAGCTATTGGCAAACTACTCTTGGGACTAGGCGTCCAAAAATGATGCCTCAATGGGGCCATGATGCCTGCCCATATCTAGACATGCAATTGTGAGAAGAAAGAGTTGCTCATTCTGTAGATGCCAACAAAAATTAAGCCTTATTGGGGCAGAACTTGTGTCTGTACTAACACACACACACACACACACACACACGTGTTGTCAGAAGAAAGAGTGGCTATTTCTGACTGAGCCTGGAAATTCTTCCTTGTAATCTTAATTGGGAGCAGCAGCAGTACAGTGTTATGAAACCATACTAGCAAAATTGCAAGTGTTTTTTTCCTGAAATTTAAGGACAGAGGTGCAATTAAATGTCCAAAATCCCTCAACTCACCTTCAACGAATACACCACAAAAATTTTTGCAGTGCAACGTGGTTGAACTAAATGCTCTGATGAAGTAATACCAGCCCTTCACTAACACTGGGGGTGTGAAAATGAAATTTTTGGGCAATGATGATAAGAATCTATTCAACTAGACATTGTGATGCAGTGTGCCTTCACTAACAAAGTTGTAATTTGCGTTACTGATGTGAAATGTGGTACAATTATTGAACTCTTCTTCACAGAACAACACTTTTACTAAAACATTACGCAATATTTCTGCAGAGATGATAAATGACACATCTTTTCAACTAAATGCTGTGATGCAGTATGCTTTCACAAGGTTGTGAAAGAAACTTTTATTTTAAAAAAAAAAGACTGTTTTGGCAGGAATTTGTGATGTAGAACTAGTTACCAGAAGATGATATAGCCTGCCAGCAAATACACATGATAGTGACCAGTTGTCAATTTCTCTTCCCTACCCCAAATTTCCAAATATTCTCCATATCACCTATTCTCTCCCTATATTCTTCTTATGCTGTCCCTAGGTAGAAGTTTTGGCCTGCAGAGGCGGCGCAGCACAGCTTCCTGCAAGGAGAAAAGTACACAGCAGAAGGATCTTCTGCTCCTTCTGCACAGGCACCTCCCTGCCTGCTCACACTAGGATGTATGTTAATCATATAAATATAATAATAGACGACACAGTACAGTATAGCACCAAAGAGCTGATGCTATACTTAGGATATGAAAATGTTCAGTAAGATTGGGGATCCCACTCATGAACGTTTGCACTAGGCCCACCAATGTGTTAAAATAGCCCTGAGCACAGGCCTTTTCATAAATTAAGTGCATGTTGACATCATTAGTCACCATGTTCTTAGTCACCATGTTGAGGTCAGGCGTGTGTCACAAATTCAGGAATGTGTGCAGCCCTGAGCTGAACCCCACCACTGACCCTGCCTACTTGCATGTACGTACAACTGGTCGACAGTCCCTAGCCTAGGTACGTGCTGTGGCATACAGGGAGGGGGAACAACAGGAGAAAACAATAAACGAAGACAGAATACACAATAAGAAAATAATCACCAAGCCGAGGTCAAACCAGGAAGTCACGTCAAAACCAGGGGAACAAACAGAAGCAAAGTCAAAACACAAGCTGAGGTCTAAAGCCGAGAGGTAACACAGTACAAAGGGATGAGACGAGGGCGAAGTCAAATACACAAGCAGAAGTCCAAGCACAGTAGTCACAGCAGTTCACAATAGCAAGTTCAGGTAGTAAGACTAATCACAGGCAACCTGTGGCCAGCAGGCTGCCTGTTTAAATAGGCCCAGCAGATGGGTCACGTGACGTGGCCAGAATCACGTGATCCACATCAGAAACCTCAAAACACCTGAGCGCTGACTCATGGGCGTCGGTGCTCAGCTCCCCTGCTGCTTGTTGTCCAGGGGATGGAGGACGCTGGTTGCGCTTGTGAAGTGTGCGTCGCTGGGTCCTCCCCTCCCCTGGGTTGCTAGGGATACGAGGACTCCTCCTCCCTCCTTATCGCCATGGAGACGAGGCTGCAGGCCGCGTCCTTGTTCCTGAACAGACTCGGGAGACCGGCAGCGCTGTAGGGAGGGAGCGCGCCGCTGGCTCCCCATTACAGCGTGATATGTGATCCCCCATTTGAACACCCTAACATCTCATTTATTTCAATGACAGTATTAGATGTCTTGTCTGATTGAGTAAACTTGGATTTGGGATAGGATCGAGGAAATAAATTCTTCAAGGCTCTCCTGAAAGTCAATTTGGGTTTGTTTGGCACAGGATCACTCACTATTGGGTCTTTAAGGATTATCGGCCAGCGGATCTATTGGTGACAATTGTTTAAAAGTGAATAATAGTAAAGGATGTTTTGGCACACTCACATTTGAGGCAACATTGGATATGGTTGTTTGTAAAAAAAAAACACTATTTAATCTTAGATATAAAATCTACAATGTAAAATAAGTACAAAATAAATACAAAATAAATATTACATCTTAGTATTAAAAATATACAGAGATAAATAAAAGCAAGATATAGTAATAGTAGGGTGGGCCTCAGATTAGGTGTCAATATACCATCCTGATTCTGACCATCAAAGTACTATTAATCCATGCAATAGTCTGATGGTTAAATCTTAAAACCAGCTGATTCCCAAATGTCCAAATATGTGGTATCGACTGTAGATAGAAGCAATATTGTTGATGCAGTAATAAGGGAGAATACATTCATCCAATTGTTTAAAAGTGTAATGAAACTATAGGAGAGAATATCTCCATGTGCTGTTATTAAAAGCCATGGTCTATGGCAATCTTCTTGAGTCTTGAGTTTACTCTTCTCTTCATTTGGCTATATGGAATTATGGTTGTCAGGCCAAACTGGATGGACAGATGTCTTTTTTCAGCCTTATAAACTATGTTACTATGTAAACTATTTAGGGTAATGACAACCAAAATCTAAATAACTTATAGAATATACTTCTTAAAATGGGACTATGGGATATATATATATATATATATATATATATATATATATATATATATATATATATATATCTTAATAATATAAAAATGAGTTTCTGTCTGTCTGTCTGTTCTCTATGCGCGACCAAACTACTGGACCGATTTTCACCAAATTCGGCACACAGGTACATCAGGTGTCCGGGAAGGTTTTAGACCATGTCTCATCTCTCTAGGACATACCGTTCCTGAGATATTCCCAAAATATGATCTCCATTAGCCAACATTACAACTGGGAACTTTGGTTTTAAACTCCAACTGCCATTCTCTGCAAAGACACACACAGGGAGGGCAGGTTTCCATAACAACCAGGTAATTATCAGCAGCTGAGGATCTCATCCATTTCTATTTACTGACACTGTTAAAGGTATTCCGGTTACCATAAATATAACTTATGTTTTTTTCTATTACTACAGTTCAGTAGTAATAAAAGATGTTTTCCTCCACTTCTGCCCATTGCGTGGCCTCATAAATAAGCATGGTATTGACCTTTAATTCAGGCCACCCTAAAAGAAGTACTTAAAACTCCCGCCCCAGGTCTCACTAATCCACACCCCCAACTCTGTCAGGCCACACCCCCTTTCACTCCGAAGCCAACAGAGATTGAAAAAATAAAGGTAAAAATCAACTTCTGTCAGCTGCAGGGATGGGTGGGAGGTTGACTTTCTTTCTGCAACAACACACACAAACATTAAATAAAATAGATTAAATACACCCATGCAAAGCGTCTTGCTAATCCACACCCCCGACTCTGTCAGGTCACGCCCCCTCCCACTCCGCAGCCAATGGGAATTTAAAAAATGTAGGTAAAAATAAACTTCTGTTTGCTGCAGTGGTGGGAGGGTGAATTTCTCTCTGCAACGACACACAAAAATTTTAGATGAAATAGACTAATTATAGACTACAACCGTTCGAAGCCTTTTGCTAAGCCACGCCCCGTCTCTGTCAGGCCACGCCCCCTCTCACTCCGCAGCCATTCTGTAACGACACACAGAAACATTAAATGAAATAGATTAAATGCACCTATGTGAAGCGCTTTGCTAAGCCACGCCCCGACTCTTTAAGGCCACGCCCCCTCCCACTCCACAGCCAACAGGGATTGAAAAAATAAAGGTAAAAATCAACTTCTGTCAGCTGCAGGGATGGGTGGGAGGTTGACTTTCTTTCTGCAACGACACACAGAAACATTAAATTAAATAGATTAAATACACCCATGTGAAGCGTCTTGCTAATCCACGCCCCTGACTCTGTCAGGTCACGCCCCCTCCCACTCCGCAGCCAACGGGGATTGAAAAAATAAAGGTAAAAATAAACTTCTGTTTGCTGCAGGGGTGGGAGGGTGAATTTCTCTCTGCAACGACACACAAAAATTTTAGATAAAATAGACTAATTATAGACTACAACTGTTCAAATCGTCTTGCTAAGTCACGCCCCCAACTCTGTCAGACCACGCCCCCTCTCACTCTGCAGCCAACAGGGTTTGAAAGAATGAAGGGAAAAATAAACTTCTGTCAGCTGCAGGGGTGGGAGGGTGACACACAGAACCATTAAATGAAATAGATTAAATCACCTATGCAAAGCGCTTTGCTAAGCCACACCCCCAACTCTTTCAGGTCATGCCCCCTCCCACTCCGCAGCCAACAGGGATTGAAAGAATGAAGGGAAAATAAACTTCTGTCAGCTGCAGGGGTGGGAGGGTGACACACAAAATTTTAGATGAAATAGACTACAACCGTTCGAAGCATCTTGATAATCCACACCCCCAACTCTGCCAGGCCACGCCCCCTCCCACTCCGTAGGCAACGGGGATTGAAAAAAATCAGCTGCAGGGGTGGGAGGGTGAATTTCTCTCTGCAACGACACACAAAAATCGTAGATGAAATTGACTAATTTTAGACTACGACCATTCAGTACTAATAAAAGATGTTTTTTTCCACTGCTACCCATTGCGGGTTCCCAAAAATTACCATGTCATCGACCTGTAATTCATCTCACTCTGACCCCCGCCCAGATCTCGCGAAACACGCTCCGACTCTGTCAGGCCACGCCCCGTCCCACTCCGCAGCCAACGGGGATTGAAAAAATGAAGGTAAAAATCAACTTCTGTCAGCTGCAGGGGTGGGAGGGAAGTTGGATTTCTTTCTGCAACAACATACAGAAACATTAAAAAAAAACAGATTAAATATACCCGTGCTAAAGCAATGTTTTCTTCCACTGTTACCCATGGCGTGTCCTCATAAATTACCATGGCATCGACCTGTAATTCTGGCCACCATCAAAAGAAGGACTTAAAACCCCGCCCCAGGTCTTGCAACGTCACGCCCCCGACTCAGTCAGGCCATGACCCCTCCCACTCCGCAGCCAATGGAGATTGAACAATTGAAGGTAAAAATCAACATCTGTCAGCTGTAGGGATGGGAGGGAGGATGAGTTTCTCTCTGCAACGACACACAGAAACATTAAATGAAATAGATTAAATATACCCGTGCAAAGCAATGTTTTCTTCCACTGCTACCCATTGTGTTTCCTCAAATTACCATGGCATTAACCTATAATTCAGGCCACCCTGAAATGAAGGACTTAACCCCCCCCCCCCGGGTCCCATTAAACCACACCCCCTCCCACTCCGCAGACAATAGGGATTGAAAAAATGAAGGTAAAAATCAATTTCTGGCAGCTGCATTGACTTTCTCTCTGCAACGACACACAGAAACATTAAATAAATAGATGAAATATACCCAGGCGAAGCCGGTCTTTCTGCTAGTATATATATATATATATATATATAATATATATATATATATATGTATATAGGTTTAATTATTCAATCATGGCAGTAAGAACATCTCTCTGTCCTGTTATCAAATCTTCCAATGCTGCAGATGTTTTCTTAAAGCTCAGTATAACATTGCTTTCTTAGCTGTGTTTGATAAGCAGCTGGTGGGGCAGGTGTCACTTATATCCAGAGGCTGTTTTCTTGTTAAAAGATGCCTAGATTTGTACTCTAC
Source organism: Rhinella marina (assembly GCA_900303285.1). Taxonomy (NCBI): domain Eukaryota; kingdom Metazoa; phylum Chordata; class Amphibia; order Anura; family Bufonidae; genus Rhinella; species Rhinella marina. The sequence continues at coordinate 60,309 of ONZH01010664.1, forward strand.
AATACTATTTGTGTAGAACACAGGCAGAAGTTGTTACTGAAAAATATAATGTTTTCGCTATACAGTTATACCTCTGAACAGCTTCTCTGTGTCCTTTCTAAGTGTCAATTGTATCCCTTTTGGCTCTAGTTTTATTCTGCTGTTGTTACCTAATTGTTTCTGGCCTTAGGCCATTATCATTTAATGCTGCTAGCTCTTTCAATAATAGGACACATGCCATTAAGTGCACTTTAGTTTTCTAAATATTGAGGTCACACCGCACTGTAGCTGGTATTTTCTTTTTTCCAACAAGACATCACACATGAATCCAAAAAAACACGACAACTTCGGAAATGGTAAAACCTAAAATTACAATTCTCAGATGTACAAAGACTCAGTAGATGTTTTTTCTTGAACCTATCTAACTGTTTGAGGTTATCCAAAATTCAAAGACTAAGTAGATTTTTTTTCTTGAACCTATCTGTTTGAGGTCATCCAAAATGTATATGGTCAGTCAGTGATATTATGGAACTTGTCATTTACTGCAAGCAAATATTTTTTTGCCTCTGTCTCATAGACTTTGAATGGAGTGGTCATGTGCGACCCCCCAGCAATCAGGAATGTAACCCCTATCCTATGTATAGATGATAAATGTGATTATGGGACAATTCCTTTCAGTCCCCTATACACTTATCCCTTATACACATGAATATGGTGCTAGCCCTTCTTTTACCTTTAAAAAAAATGCCAGAAAAATCGCTTAAGTGTTTTTAGGGTACCTGCATATTTATAGCAAATTTCTGGTGTCTAGAATCTGTCTAGAAATTGGTGCAAATACATGCAATTTTGGTGCAATTTGGTACAACTAGGGTTTCTACATTTTTTTTCTGACTTACTCGACAAAAGGGTGGGCGTTAGCTGGAAGTGGCAGAGATTCAAGGAAAAATGAGTAGCCATTTTGTACTAAAAGTGTTCTACAATTCAGGGGTAAAAAATAAAAGTAAGCCAACTAATGGATGTTATAGAGTTATCATCCATTTATCATCCAATCTGAGGCACTCAGATAAATCTGGTGCAGGTCTAGACAGCCTGTCTAAGCTTACACCATCTATAGGATTAATAATTGTAGGCCAGTGTGTCTTAAGCCTCATTAACACATCCGTGTCCATGCTCAAATCCGTGAAATAATTTTCAAAGCATCTCTTCTTAATGATCAGTGAAACACGGATGCAACACGGATGCCATTCGGACCCATAGACTATAATGGACATGATGGATCCATGAACACGGACAAAATAGAGCATGCATCCGTGCTGAAAACACTGACCCATGGACCATGCTAAAACAATGATGTCTGAATACACACATTAAAATGAATGGGAACGTGTGCTGTCTGTGGAGAACACGTACAGCACACATCCGTGAAACACTGACATGTGAATGAGGCTTTACTCCTAGCTTTTTCTTCATGTTGTTTTTGCCCTATAGAGAATGAGTCAAATACCCCAGAAAAATACTAAGAGCTCCAGCATGTTTCATTTTTGAAAAAAGGACAAAAAGAAAAAAAAAGACATCTAAAAAGCATCCCGTGAGCAAAATATGCCTGTGTGTCCTGTGTTTCATAGTTCCTATAGAACAGTGATGGTGAACCTTTTAGAGGCCAAGTGCCCAAACTGCAACCCAAAACCCAATTATTTTTTGCAAAGTGCCAACATGGCAATTTACCCTGAATACTACAGTTCAAAATAGTATATCTTCCATGTACTTTATCATTTAGCTATAATAACCTGCTTACATTCAATGCGCTGCCTGTGCACCATAGACTTTTACCAGGGCACGGGTGCCCACAGAGAGAGCTCTGAGTGCCACCTCTGGCACCCGTGCCATAGGTTTGCCACCACTGCTATAGAACTTCAGCTAACATCTATAGCTGGTGTTTATATAGCAAAAATGCAGTTAAATAGGACCTTTCACCACTCCTAACATGCCTGTTTTAATAGCTTCATGCATTCCACATGTATTAACAATTCTGGATCATCTATTCTTATGTCTCTATGTTGTGAATTCCTTTATTATTTGCACTAGAAGTTAAGAATGAATTGCTATTTGTCTTCAGTAAAGGAACAGAGGGGAGGTGACCAGTTGGGGGTGTGTATCTGCACAGTCTGAACATGGCAGCACTGATTGGCTAGAGTCAGTCTGTGCAGGTACACGCCCCCAACTGGTCACCTCCCTTCTGTTCCTTTACTGAAGACAAATAGCAATTCATTCATAACTTCTAGTGCAAATAATAAAGGAATGGCACAACATAGAGACATAAGAATAGATGCTCCAGAATTGTTAGTACGTGGGGAATGCATGGAGCTATTAAAACAGGCATGTCAGGAGTGGTGAAAGGTCCTCTTTAAAAATAAAAAATACACTTGCAAAAAAGACACTAAAGCTAGAAAAATGACACAAAAAACTTGTGTGAAAGTAGCCTTTTAAGGGCTAACTGGCATGGTCATCTCCACAAGTACATCCTGGCTGTAAAAGGGTTAAATCCCTTACATGTCAGCATTACATCTTGCTGACATAAAATCACTCTAGCAGAGGTTTTTTTTTTTCCCTAGTACAAGAACACAAAATTTCCCCTCTTTTTGCCTTGAATGTTTGCTGGTGTCCACATCTAAATACGAATTATATTGGTTGTTCGGCTAGCACTTCACAAGTCACCAAGTATCATCAGGGCCTGTCATGTTTGCTCACTCAATCACATCAAGTTTGCAGAATAAGAGAAGATAGATAAAATATATTTCTCACACGTAACCTGAGCAGGCTGGAGAGCGGACCGTGGCCATTTTTAGGAAGCAATTACATAAAAAGAGACAAGAAGAAGAGCCCTTGTTTCATTTCAGAAGAATTGACAGTAATTGAAGTCTGAATAGGAAATCAAGACAAGATCTAAGAACTTACTTTCCATGATGGAATGGAACGAGATTATAGGTGAAAAAAAAACAGCATTTATTCTGCAACATAAAAATGAAATAATAGGCTTAACAAAAACCCTTGGGAAATGTCATGGTGATTTGGTAAGATGGTTTAAATGGCCAAGTAACATATAATCCACCTATACCATGTAAGTCCTCCACGGAGCTACAAAATCTGCTTTATTTGAAAACAATTTAAAAATGATTGGTGTGTGCACCTGAGAAAGGTATTTAAAACACTCCAGAGTTTGATTTTCTTTGGATCTCAGCCTTGACTGTAAAATGGACTATAAATTCTTGTGCCACAATTACAAGGGAACATTTGAATGCCCAAGCGAGCGACATACGCAGCAAAATATTAGAGCAGGAAGATATTACAAGTGTATAGAATATACTGTTTGTAGTTATTATTGCTCTTTTATTTGCCTGGTTTGGGTAAACTGAAAGAGAAACAGAATAATCATCAAGAAGTTGTGAGAAGGAAATGATCTGCATATTTTTCATAACCATGTTGGTCACAAATTTGAATCAAGTGAGTTATATTGACTTTGGTTTTACGGTTATAATGAATTTTAAGCACATGCTGCAGCCTGCCTGCTGACACAGAAGATTCAGACTTGCCTGCTCCACGTCACTCTGGTTCCATGTGTTTCTTATGGTCCTTTCAGAGGTGCATGTGACCATGCCCATGCACATGCGGTGGTGCATGGGCACCTCACAACAAATGACTGGCTTCAGTGGTGGTGCATGGCTACAAGCAGAATGTCACCGTTAATGCCAGGAATTAGTTGGAGCAGTGCATGTGACAATGTCTGTGTACCACCGGATGTATATAGTGCGGGGACCTGAAGATGAAGACAACGGAGGCAGTGCAGAGAACTGGAGCACCATGGAGAAGGTAACTGTGAATCTTCTGTTTCAGCAGGCAGGCTGCAGACACTTGGTTAAAAATCACTGGGGCATATCTATTTAGATTGGCGTTTCAGCCCCTGTGCTGGCGGTGTATTGCTAAAGTTATGTAGAGCTGAGGGCCTCTACATAACTTCGGCATATCCATCTCTGATTCTAAATGAGATGGACCTACTGGCCTGTCCTCTTCCCCACCCATGCCCCCATTCATAGACCTGATGTGAGAGGTGAAGAAGTTGCAGATTCTGCTGCAACATGGCATGCAACAGAATCTGCGCCCGATATACTCCACAAAAGTGTCTTACCAAGGTGGATTAGAGCAGTGCATTAATACTGAAGAGCTGGTTACTTCTCCCGGGGTCCCTTGCTTGAGGCAGGCCGCATCCAGGGGCGTAACTCAGCCCGCATTCAGGGGCGTAACTAGTACATACACCTCGTAGTCAACCGTGTGCATTTCTACACCTCCTCTTATTTGTCAGCCGTCCATCATCGAGTGTGTGGCCAGGAAGCAAATATGCTCAACAAGTAATCCAACAGTGCTCAAACTTAATTGTCACCTGACCAAGTTGCTGGCTGTGCAGTCTCTGCCGTACAATTTAGTTGACTGCACAGCTTTTAGGGAGCTGATGGCTTGCGCTCAGCTGCGCTGGCAGATCCCTAGCCGGCATTACTTTTCAAACAAAGCTATCCCCGCCCTTTACTCCCACGTGGCTGACAATATTGGACACTCCCTGCAGCTGTCTCTCTGCAGCACCATGCACGTCATGGTGGATACCTAGGGCAGTGCTTATGGCCAGGGGCAATACATGTCCTTTACGGCCCACTGGCTGAATGTATTTAGTGGCAGCGAGGCAGGAACCCCCCAGCAACAGGGCCAATTGCTTTTGGCACCTCCAGGATTGCAGACCACCCAATACTTATCCGCTCCCTCCTTCACCAACAGAGGCAGTCCGCCTGCTGGAGCATTGGGGCCGAGAGTTGACCCCCTCCTTCCTATCACATGTGCCATGTGAAACGCTGCCACGCTGTCTTAGACTTAATCTGTCTTGGCAACAGCAGCCACACAGGCCAGCGCTTGCTGTATTACATCAAGCAGCAAATAGCACCCTGGCTGTCTCCCCACAATCTGGAAGTGGGCAAGGTCGTGAGTGACAACGGGACAAATATAGTGGCAGTGCTGAACCTGGGTCAATTCTCGCATGCTCCCTGTATGGCACATGTCCTAAATCTAGTGGTGCAGAGATTTCTCAAAACATTCACTGGCCTGCGCACAGTGCTGGCAAAGTCACGGAAGCTTTGCACTCATTTGAGTCACTCTTATGCGTCCCGCAATGCTCTGCTGTACTTGCAGCAGCAAAACGGTCTTCTGCCACACTGGTTGATAGGTGACGTGCCAACTCGGTGGAATTCCACACTTCATATGTTGTAGCGGCTCCTTGAGCAGCGTAGAGCAGTGGATAACTTTGTCCAGCAGCAGCCAGAATCTTCGACCATAGGGAACAGGTGCGGCTTATATTTCTGTCAGTGGAGGCTGGTCCGAGATGCCTGCACTGTTCTAACGCCCTTTGAATAAGCCACTAAATTGGTCAGCTGGAACAGCTGCGGTGTGAACGACATTGTTTCACTAATATTTGTCCTTGAAAAGACACTGGCGCTCATGCAGCAGGGGGCAATGGGGAAAGGATATCCTGGACATCTCTCTGCACGCCATGTTGTCACTGTAGGGGAGCCCCAACGACAAAGTTCCATGGAGGTGCAGGAGGAGGATGAGGATCTTTAGGTAGAGGAGGGGGAGGAGGAGGAGACACAGCTGGAGGAGCTGGAGGATGACAATGACACTGAAGTGTCTCAGAGAGAGGCTGAGATGGAAAGAACTGGCTCCTCAGGCACGCTGGCCAGGATGGCGAGCTATATGCTCACATGCTTACGGAGTGACAGGCGTATCCTAAAAATAAAGCAGACTCACTAATACTGGCTGGCTGGCGATGCTTCTGGACCCGCGGTATCAATCCAACATGGGGGATTGTTTTCTTCCCCAGGCAAGGGAGGAGAAATTAGCATCATTCCGGGAGAAGCTATGTAGTATCCTGGCCATAGCTTTCAGCCAGCCCCAGCCAGCCCCAGCCTGCTCCCTGTCACAACCAGCAGCAGCCAGTTAAGCCTCATGCATATGATGCAACAATTTTTTTCATCCTCCCAACAGCCGTAGCCAAGTGAACAGACCCAGACCACCCGCCTCAACAAACAGGTTCAGGCTTACCTCCAGTCTGGCTCGCAAAGCCTCTTCTCAGACCCCCTGGACAGCCAGGACCCCCTGAGCAGCCAAAATACAACAGTGGCCGGAACTTTCCCACTATGCACTAGGGCTTCTTTCCTGCCCAGCCTCTAGACTCATGTCAGAGGGGGTTTTTAGCGCCGCTGGGGGGGTGGTGACACCCAAATGGACCAAACTGGCAATGTCCGGGCAATGTCCAAAAAGCACCTTTATAAAAATGAATAAAAGCTGGATTACCTCAGATTTTCACACTCCTTTTGCTGAGGCAGATGATTAGATCAGGCCTTGCAGGCTGAAATAGTCCAAGTGTCTTCCCACTGTTGCTGTCAGCCGGCCCATAAAGTTGCATGCCAAACGTCTCTTGTGTCATGGGCTGTGTGAACCCGAACTCCTCAAACCAAAACCCCTAAATTTTTATTAAAATCCAAAAACTGTTGTCTACCTCCGCTTCAGTTTTCAACATTAGTACTTAGCAGGTGAGCAGCTGTTGCTATACACCGTTCTTAGTTCTATTTAGTATTCTTAAATTTGTTTTGGAGCCTTTCCTCCCCCCCAAAAAAAAAAAATATATATAAAAAAATTTAAAAAAAGTAAAAATAGTATTAAAATATAAAATTGTTACACTGTTGTTACCTCTGCCTCCCGTTACAAGTTACATTAGCGGAGATTGTTATACTCCACCACAGTTTGTTGTATTTACTAATCACTCTCTGCTGTGCTGATGTACCCCGTCCCCTACTACTACTGGCCGTGGCACCCATGAAAAGCCCATATATAATTTTCACTGCCTATCTTTACAAGGTAGAATGTTTACAGGCTTGTTGTCCAAACAAGCCAAGCCTTTTTCTCTTACTGTAATCCGTGAACTGGAGTGTGCATAATTTATTAATGCTTTGGCCTGCAGACACCCTGTGTTCATTAATCCGGGAAAATGGCCTATGCACAATTTTTGGATGCTCTGGCCTAAACAGACAACCCTGTCTTCTTCACACTAATGCGGGCTCCGGTCTATGAAGAATTTTTGGAGGCTCCGGCCTAAACAGACAACCCTGTCTTTTTCATACTAATGGAGGCTCCGGCCTATGCACAATTTTTGGAGGCTCCGGCCTAAACAGACAACCCTGTCTTCTTCACACTAATGTGGGCTCCAGCCTATAAACAATGTTTGGAGGTTCCAGCCTAAACAGACACCCCTTTCTTCTTCACGCTATGTCAGGAAGGTGTTAAAGGTTTAAAAAAAACAATCAAAACACAGGTTTTAGAAGAATAATTTTAGTAATAAATAATAATAACTTTCAACAAATAATAAAATAATAAACAAAAGGACACAAAAAAAAGGTTAC